>OX352772.1:237387714-237425214 GCA_947095535.1 Poecilobothrus nobilitatus
TCAATATAGGCGCGGAATTTTTTTATACCCAGTAAGGCCGCGAGACATTCCAGGTGCGTGACGCTGTAATTGCGTTGAGCTGCATTTAATTTTTTGCTCATAAACGCAATTGGTCTCTCGTCACCGTTTACATCAGTTTGCATGAGCACACAGCCGATCCCGTCCTTTGAGGCACCGCAGGACAGAATGAACGGACAATTATGGTCGGGATTGACTAACACGGGAGCCGAAACCAGAGCGGTTTTTAATCTTCTAAAAGCGGAATCTGCTTCTGGCGTCCACGTAAACTTGTTCTTCGGGGGTTTCAGAAGATCAGTTAAACCAGCTGCGGTTTCCGAAAATTTTTCTACGAATCTTCTGTAATACCCGGCCATGCCCAGAAACCTTCTAATTTGACGTACCGATTTAGGAATCGGGTAGTCAGTAATGGCCACTACCTTTTCCGAATCCACTTTAAGAGTTCCTTCCCCTATGATAAAGCCCAGATACTTCACTTTTCGCAAGAGGAATTTACTTTTCTCTATATTAATTGTAAGCTTTGCCGTGCGCAAGCATTGCGCGACCTGTTGTAAAGTACTCAGGTGCGTGTCTAAATCCTCCGAAATCACAAGGAGATCATCAATGATTTTTCAATTCATGTGGAATCACTATGTCCATTAATCGACACTTAGTTTGAAGGGCGTTACAGTGAATTTATATAATGGCCTTCCGGGTACTGTAAAGGCCGTTTTTGCTCTTGATGATTTTTCCAAAGGTATTTTCCAAAAAGCGTCTTTTAAGTCTAAACTAGAAATAAAAGAAGCCTTTGGCAAACGACTTAGAATTCCGTCAATTTGGAAGAGTGGATATGCATCTTTAGCCGTCACGGAATTTACTTTGCGTGAGTCTAAACACAGCCTTACTTTACCGGGTTTCCGTACAAGAACTACTATAGAGCTCCAAGAACTTGAACTTTCTTCAATAACGCCCAGTGAGAGCATTCGATCCAGCTCTTGGAACATCAATTTCTCAATTTCTCAATCCGAGATATCGGATAGTGTCTTTGTTTTATTGGCGGACTGTCTCCCACATCTATGCTGTGCTCTAATAAATTTGTTCTTCCCAATCCCAGCTTAGAAAAGGACGGAAAAAGTTTGATGGTGGATTCTAATAGATCTTTTTGCTCGAGGGGTAGTGAGCTCATTAAATTGTCTAATTCTAAGTTTTCCGACGCTCTAATTTCGCCTACGATTTCTGGAGCCAGTTCAAAGTTTCGCCAAAAATCAATTCCAAGGCAAAGATCTTGCTTTAACGTAAAAACCAGAAGAAAATTAATGGGCTTAGATTTACCCCTAAAGATAACATCTATTTTAAGCTGGCCTAGGACTTTTTGAACCGCCCCATCAGCCGTTAGTACCCGGGAGTTAAAAACGAGCGAGCCGCAGAGCAAATGAGATTATATCCAATACGAACAAAGGTAGAACCTTTGAATTTGGTACAATGGTGTTCTTTCGTGTTTGATTTATGTCTCTGAAATTTAAGAGGATTTGGTCCATGGGTTTGGTTTTGGAAGCTTCCGAACGAGCACCAGAGCAAATGAGATTATCTCCAAAACCAACAAAGATATAACCTTTAAATTTGGCAGGGTGGTGTTCCTTCCCGTTCGATTTATGTCTCTGAAATTTAAGAGGATTTGGTCCATGGGTTTGGATTTGGAAGCTTCCGAACGAGCCCCAGAGCAAATGAGATTATCTCCAAAACCAACAAAGATATAACCTTTAAATTAGGCAGAATGGTGTTCTTTCATGTATGATTTAGGCCTCTGAAATTTAAGAGGATTTGGTCCATGGGTTGGGATTTGGAAGCTTCCGAACGAGCACCAGAGCAAATGAGATTATCTCCAAAACCAACAAAGATATAACCTTTAAATTTGGCAGGGTGGTGTTCCTTCCCGTTCGATTTATGTCTCTGAAATTTAAGAGGATTTGGTCCTTGGGTTTGGATTTGGAAGCTTCCGAACGAGCCCCAGAGCAAATGAGATTATCTCCAAAACCAACAAAGATATAACCTTTAAATTAGGCAGAATGGTGTTCTTTCATGTATGATTTAGGCCTCTGAAATTTAAGAGGATTTGGTCCATGGGTTTGGATTTGGAAGCTTCCGAACGAGCACCAGAGCAAATGAGATTATCTCCAAAACCAACAAAGATATAACCTTTAAATTTGGCAGGGTGGTGTTCTTTCATGTTTTATTTAAGTCTCTGAAATGTGAGAAGATTTGGTCCATGGGTTCGGCTTTTGGAAACTTCCGAACGAGCCCCAGAGCAAACGAGATTATCTCCAAAACCAATAAAGATAGAACCTTTAAATTTTTTATAATGATGTTTCTTCCAGTTTGATTTATGTCTCTAAAATTTAAGAGGATGTGGTCCATGGGTTTGGATTTTGGAAGCTTCCGAACGAGCCCCAGAGCAAATGAGATTATCTCCAAAAACAACAAATATATAACCTTTACTTTTGGCATAATGGTGTTCTTTCATGTATGATTTAGGCCTCTGAAATTTGAGAGGATTTGGTCCTTGGGTTCGGATTTTGAAAGCTTCCGAACGAGCCTCAGAGCAAATGATATTATCTCTAAATGCAACAAAGATATAACCTTTAAATTAGGCAGAATGGTGTTCCTTCATGTTTGATTTATGTTTCTGAAATTTGTGAGGATTTGGTCCATGGGTTCAAATCTTGAAAGCTTCCGGACGAGCCCCAGATCAAACGAGTATATCTCCACAACCAACAAAGATAGAACTTTTATTTTTAGTACAAAGGTGTTCTGTTATGTTTCCTTTTTCTGTAAAATTGGAAACTGACATTTGAAAGAATTTGAACCATGGGTTCGTATTTTGGAAACTTCCGGACGAGCACAAGAGCAACGAGCATATCTCCAAAACCAACAAAAGTAGAACCTTTAAATTTAATAGAATGGTGTTCTGGCAAGTTTTCTTTATGTTCCTGAGATGGATTCGATGAATTGGAGTGGCAATTCGGGTAGCTGACACAAACATCCCAAGGACTACCAATCTTCGAAAATAATGAAGATAGAAACTTAAAATTTTATACAAGGGGTGGGTGTCAAGAATATCCCAAGCGGATGCCTCTTTTACGTTCTTGAAATTCGAGTTGAATAAGACAGAAAAGGGAAGAAGTTCAAGCACTGCCAAAAACACTTATGGATTGTTAATTTAATTCGAATTATTCAGGTGTAGGGTATTAATAAGTCGGTTGCATCGACTTACTGTTACATTTACTTGTTTTTTTTTAATTTTCGTTCATATTTCAAGTATTTATATATTAATTAATAATATTATTATTGTTAAATTATTTTGTTTTTTTGATATAATTCTTCAGTTTTTTTTTTTCTTGTTCTTATTTTAATTTATTTATTTCAAATTTCTATATAAGTAAAATAGTTAATATATATATGTACATACATTTCTTTTCTTTGTATTTTCTATTAAATTAATTTAATTTTATATTTTTTTATAAATTTTTTTTTTTGTTTATATGAGTATAAATATGCCAGCCTTAGGTACTGGTTATTATACTTTGTGATATGATTTATTTATATGATTTTTTTTTTTCTTAAACTATTTTTTTTTTGTAATTTTCTTAATAATAATATTAAATGTAATGTTTGTTATATTATAATAGTATAAATTCATAATAATATTAATTTTACTTTTTTTTTCTTTTTAATTTTGGAAATTCAAAACATTATTCAATCAATCATTAAAGTTTTCATCAATCAAGAAACAAAATGAGCAAAAACAAAAATAACATTAATATAATATAAAAGTAGTATTTATACGTTTCACACCCAAAATTTAAAATTCAATGCAATTTTTTTTTTTTTATACGAGTATTAACTGAAAACTTAAAAAAATTATTTTTTTTTTTCGTTTTTCTTTTTTTTTTTTTAAGATATTATTCTATTTAGTTAATTAGAATTTTATAAGTTTAATTTTATATATATTTTCTTTTGTTTTTTTTTTTTGTAAGTTTTTAAATTGTTTAATAATAAGAAATCTATTCGGCAAATGCTTAATTTTTTTTTACAATACTGAGATCATTATATACAATTCATAAATTCCTAAGATTTGAAGAAAAAAAAACGTAATAATGTTAATTTATCTCTTTTTCTATTAGTTTTCAATTTTAATATAACACATGTTTATTAATTTAATTAAACATTTATTAATTTTACAAAAAAGGGATTATTAAATTATAATTTCAATTAAATTCTCTTTTGTTTTTATTTTATATTAAATTTTTTTTTTTTTTTTTTTTTATTTTGTATATATATATAGTATATAATTTTATTTTTTTGAATGTATTATAAAAACAGGATTTTTTTTTTATTTCAATATTTTTGCAAATGGAGTTATTTAAAAACATAATGGAAATTGAAAGTTCTTTTCACATTTATACGAAAAAGCTGGTGAAAGTTTTTTTTTCTTTATAATTTAATATACACTTTAAATTTTCATTTAAATTTTTTTCAATTAAATTAAAAATGTCTTTAATTTGAGAGAACAATATGTTAATTAATTAATTAGATTTAAAAAAAAAATTAAAATTTAATTAGATTTAAAAAAAATATATAAAGAAAATTTTCTAATATTTTTTTTCCTCCTTCCTCTACGATGGCTGTTCCGGAACTAGCTTCTTGTTTTTTTTTTTTTCTTCTTTTCTCTTCCCTCAACCAAAACAGACACATGTACCATCTTTTCTATTTTTCACCCCCTCTATCGTTTCACCCTTTTAATTATGAATTGGATAGCAGTTTTTTACCACGTGTTGGTCTAGGATAATAATTGTTATAAATTTGTGGCCAAGATACATTTTTGACATTAAAAATTTGTGGAATGCATAAATAAATTAAAATTTCATTAGACGTGGTAAAAAAAAATTTTGCAGATTAGGGATATTATATGAAAGCCCCCCAACCCAATTAAAACCATGGGCACTGGACATTACAATATAGTAAGTTCGGACTAGTGTCAGACGGACGGACGAAATTACTAAAAGTACAGTGGGTTTTTTTTTTTTTTTTAATTAACGTTGAGGAGAAAAAAAAGAAGAAAAACAAAAAAATTAAGAGACGAATAACAACAAAAAAACTATCCTAGGTACGTAAATCTTTAGAACGATATACGCCAAGCTTTTTCCCAGAGAGATCTTCTAGCTCATAAAGAAAATTACCCACACCTTTGGTCACTTTGGCTTTAGTGAACTTAAATGCTAGTTTAGCATTAAAGCCTTTAGACTGGTCACTGAGCTGGAAGTTTCTCTTATACACAATCTGACCAGGAGTGAGTTTTATTTCTCTCGAGCGTAAGTTGTACCGTTTCGCGTTAGTGTCAAAGGCTCGCTTGATGATGTTTTTAGCTTCATCCTGCCAGGGCGTCAGTTTTCGGAAGACCTTCCAACCATTCCTCTAGATTCCCCAGGTTCCTTAACAATTTGTAGGTTCCGGCGTGGGTCACCATCTGTTGACCAAAAGTTAGAAAATAAGGCGACTGACCAACATATTGGTGAACAGAAGATCGAAGTGCACAGCTAATGGCGCTAAGCTCTTCGTCCCAGGCCTTTTGATTTTTCACAATGTAGGCCCGTATACCTGCAATTAGCGATCGATTTACGCGTGCTGAAGCGTTAGATTGTGGGGCGTAAACTCCTGTTTTTACATGGTGGATACCATATTTTCTCATTAGCGGTTCGAACAATTTTGAGGTAAACTGGGACCCGTTGTCGGAGATCAATTGTTCTGGCACCCCGAATATATGGAAGATATGCTCCTCCAAGTACGCACACACCAACCGAGAGTTCATGACTCTCAATGGTTTGGTTAGCACAAACTTGGAGAGGTGATCCAGGACGACAATAGCCGCTATGTTGCCTGATCTAGAACGAGGATATGGCGCAATTAGATCAACAAAAATTGTCTGAAATACCCTTTCGGAGTTGATGTAAGTGGTCATGGGGGCTCTCAAGGAGGCGTTCGGGGATTTAGTTTGTTTCCACATTTCGCAGCTTAAGACATATTCCTTTATGTCCTTCATCATTTTTGGCCAAAAGAAATGTTGCCTTATTCGATACGCGGTTTTAGCCATTCCGCCATGCGCGACGAGAGATGGATCGTGAGGACGAGAAATTAAATTTTTCTGCAACTCCAACGGCACCCACAATTTTCATGAATACGCCTCCTGCTCAAGGTTGCCTGTGGCAAAGTCCGTTCGTTTATAGACAAACCCATCCACCACCTGCAAATCAGGGGAAGGGTTTGCCTCCACTTGACTTTTTAGGGCTTCGTACTCTTCCAATTTGAAGGCTGGCGCAGAAATATCCACAAGCGGCTCGACGATATTTATTTCTTCCGTAGAGAATACGCGAGAAAATGCATCAGGTACGTGTTGTTCGCTACTCCGCCGATGTTCTATTGAGAACCGGTAACCTTGCAGTTCGAGGTTCCAACGAGCTAGGCGACCTGAAAGATCAGTTTGGCCCATCAGCCATTTCAGTGAGGCATGGTCTGTCACAATTTTGAACTCTTGACCCTCAATATAGGCGCGGAATTTTTTTATACCCAGTACGGCTGCGAGACATTCCAGTTCCGTGACGCTGTAATTGCGTTAAGCTGCATTTAATTTTTTGCTCATAAACGCAATTGGTCTCTCGTCACCGTTTACATCAGTTTGCATGAGCACACAGCCGATCCCGTCCTTTGAGACATCGCAGGACAGAATGAACGGACGATTATAGTCGGGATTGACTAACACGGGAGCCGAAACTAGAGCGGTTTTTAATCTTCTAAAAGCGGAATCTGCTTCTGACGTCCACGTAAACTTGGTCTTCGGGCGTTTCAGAAGATCAGTTAAACCAGCTGCGGTTTCCGAAAAATTTTCTACGAATCTTCTGTAATACCCGGCCATGCCTAGGAACCTTCTAATTTGACGTACCGATTTAGGAATCGGGTAGTCAGTAATGGCCACTACCTTTTCCGGATCCACTTTAAAAGTTCCTTTCCCTACGATAAAGCCCAGACACTTCACTTGTCGCAAGAGGAATTTACTTTTCTCTATATTAATTGTAAGCTTTGCCGTGCGCAAGCATTGTGCGACCTGTTGTAAAGTACTCAGGTGCGTGTCTAAATCCTCCGAAATCACAAGGAGATCATCAAGGTATACAAAAACCCGATTTTTCAATTCATGTGGAATCACTTTGTCCATTAATCGATACATAGTTTGAGGGGCATTACAGTGAATTGATATGATGGCCTTCCGGGTACTGTAAAGGCCGTTTTCACTCTTGATGATTTTTCCAAAGGTATTTGCCAAAAAGCGTCTTTTAAGTCTAAACTAGAAATAAAAGAAGCCTTTGGCAAACGACTTAGAATTCCGTCAATTTGGGGGAGTGGATATGCATCTTTAGCCGTCACGGAATTTACTTTGCGTGAGTCTAAACACAGCCTTACTTTACCGGGTTTCCGTACAAGAACTACTATAGAGCTCCAAGAACTTGAACTTTCTTCAATAACGCCCAGTGAGAGCATTCGATCCAGCTCTTGGAACATCAATTTCTCAATTTCTCAATCCGAGATATCGGATAGTGTCTTTGTTTTATTGGCGGACTGTCTCCCACATCTATGCTGTGCTCTAATAAATTTGTTCTTCCCAATCCCAGCTTAGAAAAGGACGGAAAAAGTTTGATGGTGGATTCTAATAGATCTTTTTGCTCGAGGGGTAGTGAGCTCACTAAATTGTCTAATTCTAAGTTTTCCGACGCTCTAATTTCGCCTACGATTTCTGGAGCCAGTTCAAAGTTTCGCCAAAAATCAATTCCAAGAAAAAGATCTTGCCTAAACGTAGGGACCAGAAGAAAATTAATGGGCTTAGATTTACCCCTAAAGATAACATCTATTTTAAGCTGGCCCAGGACTTTTTGAACCGCCCCATCAGCCGTTAGTACCCGGGACTTAAAAACATTAAAATGTTTCTTAGACTTAAGTATTTCGTTGGCTAATTTCCCACTAATACAACTAGCTGTAGCTCCCGAATCTAGAAGACCGACCCGTTTGGCACCCAATAAGCTCACTTCGGCGTAGGATCGCAAATCGTTTTCTACGTTAATTATAGAAGCAATGGTACTGTTTTTCAAATTTTTCATCCTGGACCAAACATTTTTAATTCGCCGGGATGATCTCTGATGCCTCGAAAGTTTCTTGTCAGGATTCTTTATCGACCTTAAGGAAGATGATACATAATTATCAAATATACGCTGGCGGACCGCTTTATAGTTTCGAACTCGCTCTTGGTAGGTCACAATTCTCGGTTTTGGATTAGGCGGCTTGATAGGTAATTATGAGGCTTGATAGGCGGCATGAGTAATTAATTTGGTTTTCCAAGTCGGTTGTAGCGAACTTGGATGTTGTTTGGGCCGCTCCGGTTCGCGTTTTTTTGTTGGCACTTATCACAACTGGGCCGGTAGGTCTCCTTTTTACCGCAACCCCAGCAAAATAATGTAGGTGACTCTAGGCAATCGGTGAATCGGTGTCCTTCAACGTTACAGTTCCAGCACAAGGTCCGTGCAGGATCTCTGACTCGATTTGCAATAGCTGAAATTTCATTGTCCGGTTCTTGGGCATTGATTATTTCGGAAATATGCCTGGAACCTGTCGCCAGACTTGGGTTTCCAGAATCGCCAGAAGGGATTTCTATGATGATCTCTATATTTTCTTGGATTTCTATGACAAGGTTGATCGTGTAAGGGTTTCCACGCGGTAAATGAACGAGTCGACACTGAGCCCTCTACCTGTACCTCTACTTGCCCTCTACCTACCTGTACAATTTTTTATGATATTGGAAATCTTAGAGTCTTGGATGGCCCTTACGTTATGACCTCGGTCTGACTCACTGCTTCGGGAACGATCTTCGGATCTATTAAATTGTTGTCGTGCAGGTCGGTTGGACCTAAGCCCCAGTGGCCTCGAGTCAACAGCAATAGCATCGCCCAATGAACGTGAAGGAGATTGTAGCGATTGATAATACTGAAGAAGCTCTGCGAGCCCCGTTTGCAAAATAGTCAGGTCTTGACGTACAGTTTCTAAAACGTGTTCCTGGTTTTTTCTAAACAACTCCTGCATCATTTGTTGTAACGTAGTGATATCTACTTCGGAAGTGCTAAAAGTCGTCCCTATTTTCTTACTTTCCTGATCGGAGGGTATATTACGGGTGCTTCGGCGGATATCGTTTATTGTACAAGTAATTTTACAATTTGGACAAATTTCTTTGGTGGCCAACCATTGCGATAAACAATCGGTGTGAAAATGATGATTACATTTAGTGCCCACAATTGAATCGAGTGGGGCCAACACGTCTTGGTAGATACCACAATGCGTGTTGAAATCCACGATTCCACCACGCGCGCCGTCATTCATTGTGAAATACTATTTAATATTAAAGGACACAAAAAAAATTTTTTTTTTTTTTTATTAATATATAATAAAATTATAATACCCTAATCTTAACTACGGTCAATGTCTCTGAGAAAATAAAATTGTATGTCCAAAAATTGTGTTTAATTTAATTTTAAATTTGATTAATAAGATGAAAATTACAACAATGAATTATGAAACCCTACTCCTAATTACGGCCAACGTCTCTGACAAAAAAATTGTATATCCAAAACTTCTGTTTAATTTAATTTAGAATTAAATCTCTGAAATTTAAGAGGATTCGGTCCATGGGTTTGGATTTTGGAAGCTTCCGAACGAGCTCTAGAGCAAATGAGATTATCTCCAAAAACAACAAATATATAACCTTTAAATTTGGCAGAATGGTGTTTTTTCATTTTTGATTTAGGTCTCTGAAATTTGAGAGGATTTGGTCCTTGGGTCCGGATTTTGGAAGCTTCCGAACGAGCCTCAGAGCAAGTGATATTATATCCAAAAGCAAGAAAGATATAACCTTTAAATTAGGCAGAATGGTGTTCCTTCATGTTTGATTTATGTTGCTGAAATTTGTGAGGATTTGGTCAATGGGTTCAAATCTTGGAAGCTTCCGTGCGAGCCCCAGAGCAAACGAGTATAGCTCCACAACCAACAAAGATAGAACTTTTATTTTTAGTACAAAGGTGTTCTGTTATGTTTCCTTTTCTGTAAAATTGGAAACTGACATTTGAAAGAATTTGAACCATGGGTTCGTATTTTGGAAACTTTCTGACGAGCACAAGAGCAACGAGCATATTTCCAAAACCAACAAAAGTAGAACTTTTAAACTTAGTACAATGGTGTTTTGGCATGTTTTCTTTATGTTCCTGAGATGGATTCGGTGAATTGGAGAGGCAATGCGGGTACCTGACACACGCCTCCCAAGGACTGACAATCTTGGAAATTAATAAAGATAGAAACTTGAAATTTTTTACAAGGGTGTGAAGCATATCTCAAGAGGATGTCTCTTTTACGTTCCTGAAATTCGGGTTGAATAAGACAGAAAAGGGAAGAAGTTCAAGCAGTTGCCAAAAAAACTTATGGATTTTTAATTTAATTCAAATTATTCAGGTGTAGGGTATTAATAAGTCAATTGCTTCGACTTACTGTTACATTTACTTGTTTACATGTAAAATTTATTAAAAAAAAATATTGAAAAAAAAAACATTTGGGAGGCATGTGTCAGGTACCCGAATTGCCTCTCCAATTCACCGAATCCATCTCAGGAACATAAAGAAAACATGCCAGAACACCATTGTACTAAATTTAAAGGTTCTAATTTTGTTGTTTTTGGAGATAATCTCATTTGCTCTGGGGCTCGTTCGGGAGCTTCCAAAATCCAAACCCATGAACCATATCCTCTTAAATTTCAGAGACATAAATCAAACGGGAAGGAACATCATTGTAAAGAATTTAAAGGTTCTATCTTTGTTGGTTTTGGAGATAATCTCATTTGCTCTGGGGCTCGTTCGGAAGCTTCCACAATACGAATCCATGGTTCAAATTCTTTCAAATGTTAGTTTCCAATTTTATAGAAAAGGAAACATAACAGCACACTCTTGTACTAAAATTAAAGGTTCTATCTTTGTTGGTTTTGGAGATATACTCGTTTGCTCTGGGGCGCGTTCGGAAGCTTCCAAGATAAGAACCCATGAACCAAATCCCCTCAAATTTCAGAAACCTAAATCAAACATGAAAGAACACCATTCTGCCGAATTTAAGGTTATATCTTAGTTGTTTTTGGAGATAATCTCATTTGCTCTGGGGCTCGTTCGGAAGCTTCCAAAATCCAAACCCATGGACCACATCCTCTTAAATTTCAGAGACATAAATCGAACGGGAAGGAACATCATTGTACAAAATTTAAAGGTTTTATCTTTGTTGATTTTGCAGATAATCTCGTTTGCTCTGGAGCTCGTTCGGAAGCTTCCAAAATCCGAACCCATGAACCAAATACTCTCAAATTTTAGAGACTTAAATAAAACATGAAAGAACAAAACTCTGTCAAATTTGAAGGTTATATCTTTATTGGTTTTGGAGATAATCTCATTTGCTCTGGTGTTCGTTCGGAAGCTTCAAAAATCCAAACCCATGGTCCGAATCTTCTTAAATTTCAGAGACAAAAATCGAACGGGAAGGAACATCATTGTACAAAATTTAAAGGTTCTATCTTAGTTGGTTTTGGAGATAATTTCATTTGCTCCGGAATCATTCGGAAGCTTCCAGAATCCGAACCTATAGACCGATTTTGTCCAGATTCGAACTTAGCTTTCCTTTTGTAATTAGTAACCTACTATATAAATTTCATCAAGATAGCTTTATTGAGTTATCGTGCGAACGGACGGACGGACGGACATCGTTAAATCGACTCAGGAGGTGATCGTGATTCAGAATATATATACATGTCCATATCTAACTCGCTTTCTTTTGGTGGTTCCAAACACCATACCAAAGCTAATATGCCCTATACTTTAGGTGTAAGGTATAAAAAAAAAATAATATAAATAAATTATTGAATACTAAATAACATCAAATCTTAAGCAAAATTAATTCTTCCATTTATCTTTTTTCTAACAAAAATCAAAAAAAAAAACCATATATTTATCAAAAAATACATTTTTTTTTTTAAATCAAACAAACAATTTTTTTTAATTATAAGTTTTTTGTGATTAAACTTGTTTTTATTAACAACATATAAAATTTAATAAAAAAATATTGTACAAAAAAAAAACTTAGAAACGTTTGAAGAGATCTTTACATTTACCATAAATAATTTCATTGCATACATTATTAGTATAAAATATATTCATATTACAAGCGCATTAAACAAAGATAAGAAAATAAGAAAAGGAAACCAAGGAAACTTGAAGATTGAACTTATAATTTTAATTTTATAAATAAATAAAAAAAAAAAATTTTTGAATTTTGTTCTTAGTATTACTAGTATTATTACTATTAAATAAAATATATTATAATCAAGTAGAAATTAAGAAAAATTGAAAAAAAACAAGTAAATGTAACAGTAAGTCGATGCAACCGACTTATTAATACCCTACACCCGAATAATTCGAATTAAATTAAAAATCCATAAGTGTTTTTTGCAGCTGCTTGAACTTCTTCCCTTTTCTGTCTTATTCAACTCGAATTTCAAGAACGTAAAAGAGGCATCCGCTTGGGATATGCTTGACACCCTTGTATAAAATTTTAAGTTTCTATTTTAATTATTTTCGAAGATTGGTAGTCCTTGGGATGTTTGTGTCAGCTACCCGAATTGCCACTCCAATTCATCGAATCCATCTCAGGAACATAAAGAAAACTTGCCAGAACACCATTCTATTAAATTTAAAGGTTCTACTTTTGTTGGTTTTGGAGATATGCTCGTTGCTCTTGTGCTCGTCCGGAAGTTTCCAAAATACGAACCCATGGTTCAAATTCTTTCAAATGTCAGTTTCCAATTTTACAGAAAAGGAAACATAACAGAACACCTTTGTACTAAAAATAAAAGTTCTATCTTTGTTGGTTGTGGAGATATACTCGTTTGCTCTGGGGCTCGTCCGGAAGCTTCCTAGATTTGAACCCATGGACCAAATCCTCACAAATTTCAGAAACATAAATCAAACATGAAGGAACACCATTCTGCCTAATTTAAAGGTTATATCTTTGTTGCATTTGGAGATAATATCATTTGCTCTGAGGCTCGTTCGGAAGCTTTCAAAATCCGAACCCAAGGACCAAATCCTCTCAAATTTCAGAGGCCTAAATCATACATGAAAGAACACCATTATGCCAAAAGTAAAGGTTATATCTTTATTGGTTTTGGAGATAATCTCATTTGCTCTGGGGCTCGTTCGGAAGCTTCCAAAACCAAACCCATGAACCAAATCCTCTTAAATTTCAGAGACATAAATCAAACACGAAAGAACACCATTGTACCAAATTCAAAGGTTCTACCTTTGTTCGTATTGGATATAATCTCATTTGCTCTGCGGCTCGTTCGGAAGCTTCCAAAATTTGAATCCACGGTTCAAATTCTTTCAAATTTAAACCCATGGCCAAATCCTCTCAAATTTCAGAGACTTAAATCAAACATGAAAAAACACCATTCGGCCAAATTTAAAGGTTATATATTTGTTGTTTTTGGAGATAATCTCATTTGCTCTGGGGCTCGTTCGGAAGCTTCCAAAATCCAAACCCATGGACCACATCCTCTTAAATTTTAGAGACATAAATCAAACTGGAAGAAACATCATTATAAAAAATTTAAAGGCTCTATCTTTATTCGTTTTGGAGATAATCTCGTTTGCTCTGGGGCTCGTTCGGAAGTTTCCAAAACCCGAACCCATGGACCAAATCTTCTCACATTTCAGAGACTTAAATAAAACATGAAAGAACACCACCCTGCCAAATTTAAAGGTTATATCTTTGTTGGTTTTGGAGATAATCTCATTTGCTCTGGTGCTCGTTCGGAAGCTTCCAAATCCAAACCCATGGACCAAATCCTCTTAAATTTCAGAGGCCTAAATCATACATGATAGAACACCATTCTGCCAAAAGTAAAGGTTATATCTTTATTGGTTTTGGAGATAATCTCATTTGCTCTGGGGCTCGTTCGGAAGCTTCCAAATCCAAACCCATGGACCAAATCCTCTTAAATTTCAGAGACATAAATCGAACGGGAAGGAACATCATTGTACAAAATTTGAAGGTTCTATCTTTGTTCCTTTGGGAGATAATCTCGTTTGCGGAGATTATCTCCAAAAGCCCGGAATCATTCGGAAGCTTCCAGAATCCGAACCCATGGACGGATTTTGTCCAGATTCGAACTTAGCCTTTCTTTCGTAATTAGTAACCTACTATATAAATTTCATCAAGATAGCATCATTATTTTTTGAGTTATCGTGCGTACGGACGGTCGGACGGACGGATGGACATCGCTAAATCGACTCCGGCGGTGATCCTGATTCAGAATATATATACATGTCTATACCTAACTCGCTTCCTTTTGGTGGTTACAAACACCATACCAAAGTTAATATACCCTATACTTTAAGTGTAGGGTATAAAAACAGAAATGTATTATAAATGAAAAAAAGGAACTAAAGTATTAAATTTTGTTTGATGATAATTATTATATTAAGAAAAAAAAACAGAAATGCATTATAAACGAAAAAAAGAGAACTAAAGTATTAAATTTTTTTTGATGATTATTATTATATTAAGAAAAAAAAACATAAATGTATTATAAACGAAAAAAAAGGAACAAAAGTACTAATTTTTTTTTGATTATATAGGGTGTTCAAAATTGAGGTATCATTTTGATTTTGCCGCCATTTTTTTTCTACCTGGAATTTTTATACCAGGTTTCTTTAGGTATATTCTAAATACATTCCGGTTAGTTAATGTGGAACGTTACACGAAAGAACAACGTGTTTTTGTTATTACAACATTGTTACATTGTTTTTTGAAAATGGTAAAAGTTTTCAAGATGTAATTAGGAAATTTCGAACAAAATTTGGTAGAGAAAATGCTCCAACAAATCGTGTCATCAAGCTGATGGTTGATAAATTTCTGTTCTTGATAACAGAGGCAACATTTATCAACGTAGTGGCCGTTCAACCGAGAATGTAGCAGAATTGTTGAAGAAGATCCAAAAACCTCCATTCGTCATCATTCGCAGCAATTAAACATCAAACCATCCACATTATTCAACATTTTGCATCGTGATCTCCATTTAAAGGCTTATAAGATCAAGCAAGCAAGAATTAAAACCAACTGACCATGCATTACGTCGACAATTCGTTTCTTGGGCAATCGAAAAACAAGAAGAAAATGAGAATTTTTTTAACAAAATAATCTTCACCGACAAAGCTCTTTTCCAGCTCAATGGCTACGTCAATAAACAGAATTGCCGCATTTGGGGTAAAGAGAATCCAAAGGTTATCTTAGAGCAACCAGTACATCCATAAAAAGTTACGGTTTGGTGTGGTTTGTGGTCAGGAGGAATCTTCGGACCATATTTTTTTGAAAACTCAAATGGAAATGCGATTACGGTCAATGGAAATCGCTACAGGGAGATGATCCGAAGCTTTTTGTGGCGGGAAATTGATGATTTGGACGTAGAGAATATGTGGTTTCAACAGGACGGTGCCACTTGCCACACAGCAAGAGAAAATATGTATCTTTTGAAGGAAAAGTTCGAAGATCGCATTATTTTTCGTACGTGTGGCCACCAAGATCGTGCGATTTGACACCGTTGGATTTTTTTTTGTGGAGTTTTGTGAAATCGAAAGTGCACAGCAATAATCCCACAACAATTCAAGAGCTTAAAAACAACATTATCGAGCAGATTTCAACCATTGAGAACAGTTTATTGAACAACGATATTGATTCAGAATTTTGGTAAAAGATTGGAAGCCTGCCGAAGTAGTAGATGGGGCCACTTGGCCGACATAATTTTTCATTATTAACCGGAACCTATTTGTAATAAATTAAAATAAAAATATATTTAATATTTAAAAAAAAGTCTTTTTTTATTAAAATTAAAATGATACCTCTCATTCTTTTTCTTTTACTTGAACCGAACGGTTGTGTTTATATCGAGGAGAATAAATTAAAATATATTATTTAATATTGTAATCGTAATTGTGCAATTATATTAACGGTATATAATTGTGACGGTCTACTATAAGCTAGGATGTCGAGCTGTGATTCGTGTAAAACGAAAATAAACGGTGAGAACGGTATTAGATACGCGAGTAGTATATTGGATACTAACAAAAACGTAAGATATATGTGTGATGATTGTATTTTATACATTCATAATGGAGATTCGGTGTTACAAAAAATGGACTGTGCAGTGGTAAAAAATACGGAACATTTGGTAGAATATAAAAAGGAGTTCGAAAATGCATTAAAAAAAAAATGAAAATGAAATTATAAAATTGCTAAAAGCAATTGAAGACAGGTACATGGAAAGATTAAATGAAATGAAAAGTGAGCAAAAAAAAGAAATTGACAAAATGTATAAAATAACCGAATTGTTCAAAACGGAAAGTGAAAAATTGAATGTGTCTCTAAATAAACAAACAGAAAAGTTGAATGAATGTAAAAAAAATGATGAAGTGTGCAATAATATAACAAATATCGTAAATGAAAATAAAGGAAATATAGGTCAAACAGTGTCATTTGCCGATATTTTAAAAACAAAAAAAAGATAGTGTAAATGTATTCCCAATAATTAAAAAAGATTTGCCCTTGTTAATAAAACCTAAAAATAAGCAAAAAACTGAAATTACAAAAAAAGACTTAAATACAAAGGTTGATCCAAAAAATTTAAAAATTAAAAATGTTGAGAGTAGGAATAATGGAATTATTTTAATTGAAACAGATTCGAAAGAAAATCGTGAAAAGATTAAAAGTGAACTTGAAAATAAAATGAAAGAAAACTATGAGATAAAAATTCCGGTTGAAATTAAAACTAAATTTGAAATTGTTCACATGAATAATAAATTTACTGGTGATGAACTAATAGAAAGGCGTAAGAAACAAAACAGGTTTATGGAGATGAGTGAATTAAAGGTAGTAAAATTGAAAATGGTAAATAAATACAACAAAGAAATGCAGAACACAATTATTGAAGTGGATAAGGTATCTTTTCCTAAAATATTAAATGCTGGTAAACTCTGTATAGGATGGGAAAGATGCAAAGTTTTTGATGCAATCAATGTAAGGAGGTGTTACAAATGCAAAGGTTTCAATCATAAATCGGCGGACTGTACAAGCGAAGAAACGTGTCTAAAATGTCACAAAAACCATAAAACAAGTGATTGCGATCAACAAGAGGAAATTATGGAATGCATAAATTGTAAAAAGTCCAATGAAAAATTCAAACTGGGGTTAGACGTGAAACATAAAACATTCAGCAAATTGTACCCAGTGCTCAAAAAATTAAAAGAAAGAAAACAAAAAATTGGTTACTAGCAACTAAAGAATTTGGAAAGGGGTGAAAAAATATCTAATGATTGTGTTGAAAATGTCCCAGAATCTATTTCTGACATCTTGGATAATAATCATATTGAAAGTAATGGTATATTAGTACTGGTATTAGTGCTGGTATTAGTACTGGTATTAGTATTAGTACTGGTACATTAGTAATGGTATAGAAATAGTAAACAAAATTGATACGGTAGCTACTGAAAATACTTATATTAAAAATCATAATAATAATAGTAATAATAATAATATTAAAAATAATAAGCACGATAGTAATAAGCAGATTTTAAACTATGTTAAGAACCATAATATAAATTATATTAATGCAGATAATACTGAAATAAACAATATAAAAAAAAAGACTTTAATATTGAAAGAAAATCATAGTAAAGAGCCAACAACCGATGAAAAACAAGTAAAAATGTCGTTTAGTAAAAATAAAAATAACAAAACTACTAAATCCAATAATAATGTCGTTAATAATGGAAATAAAAACTCACATATTACGGAGAGCTCAAGTTCAGTGATTACCGAACAAATCAGCAGATCAAAGAAGGAGTTCCCAAGTAGTGATTACACAAACTGGGTTAAAGGTGAAACTCTTAATCCACAAATCAATTCTAAAGTTATTGAAAGAAGTGATAAAGCTGAGCTTAATTTAAGTAAACAAGATAAAAGTACTAGTTTTATTGATCCTTTGATGCCACCAATTGTTAGATTGACAAGAAAAGCTGTTGAGACTGGTGAAAATGCATATGCTTTATCTAGATTAAGAGATCATAGAATTTATAACAATGTCAGATTGTTTTTGTCATACTTTCATGACCAAAATGATATTTGCTACGAAGGTTTTACTCAGACCAGCTTGAAAGTACTTATTCATCAAGAAGGGTTACCAAATAACTACGCAGATCTTAGTAATCTATATTTCACTTATCATGAATGTACAGGAGTATCAAAAAAAGAAGTACTTCAAGATTTAGCTTATTATAGGAGGCATATTGACAATAAACACAGAGAACACATGCAAAAAATTCGAGAAAGTTGGCAAAATTATATGATTGGTATCCCATGATGTATAACATACTTCATAAATTAAATATGGTGCATTTTAATGCCAGAAGTTTAAGGAAAAACATGGATGAAATTGAACTATTTGTGAAAGACAGAAAAAGCGTTGATGTCATTATGATAGATGAAACTTGGTTATATTCAGATGAGGAGGGATCTTTTAAAATTCCTGGGTACTCAGCATGTTTCAATTCCAATAATTCATCTAGAGGAGGTGGAACTGCAATTTATATTAAACAAAATTTGGAATATAGAGTCTTGGAAATGTTTGAACAATTCAATACAATACTTATTTCATTAAGTAACACTATTCCGGTTTTAAAAATTGCTGTATGCTACAAAAAACCACATGATAATAATAGAGAATTTATAGCACACCTGAACTTAATTTGTGATAGATATAAAAATATAGTTGTGATGGGTGATACTAATATTGACTTATTAGCGAATTCGGAGCTCTCTAGTTCCTATAAAGCAATGGTGGAATCTAATGAAGTTAGCATAATAAACAAGCTAAGTAAGGAATATGCAACTAGAATAACCGAAAACTCTTCTACGATCATTGATCACGTTCTTTCAGACATAGAAAAGTATGAAATTGATATCAAGTTGCATGATATAGTAAATTTAGATCACAAAGCTATATGCGTCAAAATAAATAAAGTTGTGAAAAAAATGGAACCTATTTTTAAAAGGGAAATTTATACCATAAATTATCATAAGTACAAAGTTAAGGTTAGAAATTTACTTGCAACAAATAATACGGAGTGTGTTGATGATCTTATTAAAATATTACAAACAGCAAAAGAAGACTCGAAGATAACAAGGCATATAAGAGTCAGAAATGATAATCCTTGGATGACAAATGAATTATTAAACTTGATCAAAAAGAGAAATAAACTGTTTAAAAAATTAAACAAAAAACCTAACAGTTTAGAAATTCAAGTAAGATTTAAGAATGAAAAAAACAAGGTTACATATGAAATAACTAAAGCAAAGCAGAATTATTTTAATAATAGAATACAATCGGCTGGGTCTGACAAAAGGAAAATTTGGAAAGTTCTTAACAATTGCATCTTAAAGAAGTCAACTGAATTTAATAAAGTCTTCAAAGATATAAATAATAATGGAACTAGAACATGTGATAGCTTTGAAATTGCAAATGCTTTCAATACTCACTTCAGTGAAATTGGAAACAAATTAGCAGATAAAATTAGTGATGCTGAAAAGTTCACAATAAAAAACAGATTGACTGAGCAGACTATTTTTCTTCATCCAACAGACGAAAAAGAAATATATAAAATTATAATGCAGCTAAAAAATAGTTCACCTGGGGGTGATAATGTATCTGCAGCGGATCTAAAACATGTGGTATCATTAATATCACCTGTAATTGCTTCTATGATTAATAGATGTCTTTCTACCGGAATTTATCCTGATTGTCTAAAATCAAGTATTGTTATACCTATACATAAATCTGGGTCAATAATGGAAGTATCAAATTATAGACCGATCACTCTCACAATTTGCATAGGAAAAATATTTGAAAAGATAATAAATGTCAGAATACAAGATTTCATACAGAATGTCGTAGGCTTTGATATGAACCAATTTGGGTTTCAAAAACAAGTAGATACAGACTATGCAGTTTAGGAATCCACTAACTCGATTATAAACAAATTGGATGCAGGAAGCTATGTATGTTCGGTATTTGTTGATTTAAAAAAGGCTTTTGATACAGTGAATCATAAAATCTTACTGGATAGGTTACATGAAATTGGTATACGGGGTACAGCCCATGATCTACTCAACTCGTACCTTAAAAATAGAAAAACTATGACTAAAATCAATGGGGTGTTAAGTACAATAAGTTAAGTTTAAGTACAATAAATATTGGTGTTCCTCAAGGATCAGTGCTAGGACCTACTTTATACCTATTGTATATACATAATATACAGTATGCGGATATACTAGCTGATTATAAAATATTTGCGGATGATACTCTACTAATTTACAATGGTAAAACTAGTCATGAATTTGGAGCGTATAATTAATGCTGATTTGTGCAGATACAATAATTGGCTTAAAGGCAATAAATTGACTATAAACGCTGAAAAAACAAAATATATAGTATATAAAATAAGAAATAAAGTTGACATAAACCCGAAATTGTTTGTAAATAGGGTTGAAATTGATAGAGTTACTTCATATAAATACCTTGGTGTTGTAATTGATGAAAAGTTGAAATGGGAAGATCATATTAATAGTGTAATAAAAAAAATTGTGCCTTTACTGGGTGTGATCAAAAGAATTTCGCTGAGTAAACAGACAGCAGATAGTTTTTACCATTCTCATATTATGTCACATATTAGATATAATATATGTAATTGGTCTAGCTGTTCTTCATGCTTGAAAGATAAAATTGGTATTCTAATAAATAGGGCTATAAAAGGTTTGCACAAATTCAATTGGCTGACCCCAACAAATGGAATTTTTAACCGTACGGGTTACATAAAGTTACCGGAACTTATTGTTTTAGAAAAATCTAAACTAATATTCAAACTTGAATTTATAAAAAAAACAATCTAATTACTAAAAGAAATAGTGTTCACAATTATAACACCAGAAGGACAAACCATCTAAATCATGCCAAATCAAGAATGGAGTTATCACGTAACAGTTGTCTTTCGCCAGTTATAAGGCTTTATAATAAGCTACCAACTAATTTAAAGGAAAGTCCAAACATAGAATTATTTATCAAAAAACTGAAGTATTTATTGAAAAATAATTCTTCACTAATGACCAATATAATACAGGAGTAAAAAAATCAACATAACATTGTTTTAATGTTATGATATGTAATATTTGTATATTATATATGTATATATATACTCTTTAGAATTAAGTACATTTATTTTCTTTTTATAAAATTGGAATTTAACTGTGATGTTTTATACCAAAACATTATGTTTTGTTTATATCGCAGTTAATAATAAAAAAAAAAAGTTTATACTAAATAATGGAAATTTTACCTATAGAATTAAAATATAAAATAAAAAATAAAAAAAAATAAAAATATATGAAAAAAAGATGAAAATAAATGAAAAAAAAAAAAAAAATTTGAACACCCTATATTAAGAAAAAAAAAAACAAGTTGTATATAAATCGGAAAAAAAAAATTAAAAGTTTAAGAGTAGAACATCATGTATATTTTTTTGTTGATTTTTTTTGTTTTTATTTTTAAAATGAGTTTTTAAAATATAGCAATAAGGAGTTCGAGCTGAGTATAATTAGTCCGAAGCGGTAATGAATTAAACCAGCCAAAATCATGAAGTAAGTATAGTTTAGACAGGGGTGTTGTTTATCTTGGCATGCACATTTTTTTTTGTAATGGACCAAGAGCGAATTTCTCCTTCGAACTCTCCCAGCTGAGTAATAACCCGGATATCAGCCAGACATGCCACGCTCGATTGGGTCTTGGACCATCCCAACTGTTATACACCATTACAAATGGCGCCCGAGCAGGGACCATCAGCCTTCAGGTTGATGATCTCTAGAAATTTTATATTTTTATATTTTTTTAATTTTATATATTTATTTTTAATTTTATATAGTCCACCATCTGGATACTCAGAATATTCGCCAGAAATTAGTTTTGGAAAAGCCAAATAAAATTTTCTATAATTTCATTAATTGCTATGCTTATATTGGCACATAAATTTCTAATATCTGACCACTATTTTCGAGATTGCTTTGAGTACAGATAGTGCATTCTACTATACAATCTTGTCCGCCATCTTGATTCATTTGAAGACCTTTCTGTCGTTAAATGACTCAGAATTTTCACCAGAAATTAGTTTTGAAAAGGCCAAATGAAATGATAAATAATTACATTTTGCTATGCTTATATTGGTAAATAAATTGCTAATATCTGACCCACTATTTCTGGGAGTAATTTGAGCAAAGATAGTGTATTCACCCTGAGCCTTAACGGCTTGAACTACACCCCGTTTCCTGCCGACCATTAACTATTTTATTAAATTTTAAAACTTCTCATGTTAATTTTTTTTAAATACTCTCGTTTCGCTAAATCTTGATTTTTCAGGGTTTGGCAAGGTTTATGTGTACGGTAGCAAAATAAGTAGCAGGTAGCTAAATTTAGCAAGAACACGCTCCGTCATTCACCGTTATTCGTTAAAAACTAATATGTTCAGCTCGACTCTACTATAGAAGTTAATACAAAAATAAAAAATAAAGGTAAAAAAATAAATATTCGAATCATCAGTTTTGGATTTTTTTTCAATTTTTATGTAATTGATTTAAAGTTGTTTAAATATTCTGTACTTAACATTTTATTTTGTGTATGCATACATTTGCGCTTAGTGTTGCAATTGTTTTTTTTATATATTATATTGTTTTTTCATTCATAATATTTTTAAGTACCTATATTTGATTAATATAACGTTATTTTATTTTTTTTTCATTCGTAATATTTTTAAGTACCTATATTTGATTAATATAACATTATTATATGTATATATGTATATTTTTTTTCTTCGATAATTGTATAATTTGCAGTAGATAAGGAATTTAAAAAAATAAAAAAATTTAAATCATATGGTATCTAGAAATTAAAAAGAAAATCAAACGAATTTTTTTTCTATTATTATATCGAAATTTACATAGATAATTGATAAGAAGCTGAACCAGTTTTTTTTTCTGATTATTGTACACAATTTGTATTTTCATATGTACATGTATAAAATTGATTACTGCAGTCGTAAATCATTGCAAGAATTTTTTTTAATCACAGCCGCGGCCTAATAATTGTTCATTTTACATTTTGAAAAAGAAAAAATTTAAAAAGAAAAATGCAGTCATAAATCTAGTATAATATACATTTTTGTTATATATACGTAAATATACCTTATCAGGAAATCAAAAGAAAAATTAAGAACTCCGGAAAAAAAAATAATAATATTTATAATCCACTTATTAATAATCTAGTAAACCGAAAAGGGGAAAAAAAAAAAATTTACCACTAATTTTATTACCACTATTTAATTTTCATTTTTAAACTTATTTGTTTTGTTTTTATAATTTTTTTTTTCTTTCACTGTAAATTTTTTTTTATTTTTATTTTTTTTGTCATTTTCACATTTTGTTAGTCATTGATAAAATTCTAAATTAAATTAAACAGAAGTTTTGGATATACAATTTTTTTGTAAGAGACGTTGGCCGTAATTAAGAGTAGGGTATCTTAATTCATTGTTGTAATTTTCATCTTATTAATCAAATTTAAAATTAAATTAAACACAATTTTTGGACATACAATTTTATTTTCTCAGAGACATTGACCGTAGCTAAGATTAGGGTAATTTTATTATATATTAATAAAAACAAAAAAAAAAAAAAAATTTTTTTTGTGTCCTTTAATATTAAATAGTATTTCACAAAGAATTACAGCGCGCGTGGTGGAATCGTGGATTTCAACACGCATTGTGGTATCTGCCAAGACGTGTTGGCCCCTCTCGATTCAATTGTGGGCACTAAATGTAATCATCATTTTCACACCGATTGTTTATCGCAATGGTTGGCCACCAAAGAAATTTGTCCAAATTGTAAAAATACTTGTACAATAAACGATATTCGCCGAAGCACCCGTAATATACCCTCCGATCCGGAAAGTAAGAAAATTGGCACGACTTTTAGCACTTCCGAAGTAGATATCACTACGTTACAACAAATGATGCAGGAGTTGTTTAGAAAAACCCAGGAACACGTTTTAGAAACTGTACGTCAAGACCTGACTATTTTGCAAACGGGGCTCGCAGAGCTTCTTCAGAATTATCAATCGCTACAATCTCCTTCACGTTCATTGGGCGATGCTATTGCTGTTGACGTGAGGCCACTGGGGCTTAGGTCCAACCGACCTGCACGACAACAATTTAATAGATTCGAAGATCGTTCCCGAAGCAGTGAGTCAGACCGAGGTCATAACGTAAGGGCCATCCAAGACTCTAAGATTTCCAATATCATAAAAAATTGGACAGGTAGGTAGAGGGCAAGTAGAGGTACAGGTAGAGGGCTCAGTGTCGACTCGTTCATTTACCGCGTGGAAACCCTTACACGATCAACCTTGTCTGGCAACTTCCAAGCTATCTGCGATAACGCCCATATGCTGTTCGACGGTAAGGCTTCAGAGTGGTACTGGCGCTTTCATAAAAGATGCCGGACGTTTAACTGGCGAAACTTATCGGAAGCTCTGCGCATCCAATATCGGGATCAACACACCGACGAAGACATCATAGATCAGATTCGTGATAGAAAACAGAAAGCCAGTGAATCCTTTGATGATTTCTATGACGAAATTTTAAAAATGTCTGATAAGCTGCATGTCTCCCAATACTAAAACGGAACCTAAAATGTGAAATCCGTAAAGATCTGCTCTTTGTTAATGTGGTCAGCATTGAACAGCTTAGAGTTTTATGCCGCGAGCGTGAGAAGCTTCTCTTGGAAATCAGAGATCATCATAGAAATCCGCGACCAAGTCTGGCGACAGGTTCCAGGCATATTTCCGAAATAATCAATGCCCAAGAACCGGACAATGAAATTTTAGCTATTGCAAATCGAGTCAGAGATCCTGCACGGACCTTGTGCTGGAACTGTAACGTTGAAGGACACCGATTCACCGATTGCCTAGAGCCACCTACCTTATTTTGCTGGGGTTGCGGTAAAAAGGAGACCTACCGGCCCAGTTGTGATAAGTGCCAACAAAAAAACGCGAACCGGAGCGAGCCAAACAACATCCAAGTTCGCTACAACCGACTTGGAAAACCAAATTAATTACTCATGCCGCCTATCAAGCCTCATAATTACCTATCAAGCCGCCTAATCCAAAACCGAGAATTGTGACCTACCAAGAGCGAGTTCGAAACTATAAAGCGGTCCGCCAGCGTATATTTGATAATTATGTATCATCCTCCTTAAGGTCGATAAAGAATCCTGACAAGAAACTTTCGAGGCATCAGAGATCATCCTGGCGAATTAAAAATTTTTGGTCAAGGATGAAAAGTTTGAAAAACAGTACCATTGCTTCTATAATTAACGTAATTAACAAATCGTTTTTTGCGATCCTACGCCGAAGTGATCTTATTGGGTGCCAAACGGGTCGGTCTTCTAGATTCGGGAGCTACAGCTAGTTGTATTAGTGAGAAATTAGCCAACGAAATACTTAAGTCTAAGAAAAATTTTCATGTTTTTAACTCCCGGGTACTAACGGCTGATGGGGCGGTTCAAAAAGTCCTAGGCCAGCTTAAAATAGATGTTATCTTTAGGGGTAAATCTAAGCCCATTAATTTTCTTCTGGTTTTTACGTTAAAGCAAGATCTTTGCCTTGGAATTGATTTTTGGCGAAACTTTGAACTGGCTCCAGAAATCGTAGGCGAAATTAGAGCGTCGGAAAACTTAGAATTAGACAATTTAATGAGCTCACTACCCCTCGAGCAAAAAGATCTATTAGAATCCACCATCAAACTTTTTCCGTCCTTTTCTAAGCTGGGATTGGGAAGAACAAATTTATTAGAGCACAGCATAGATGTGGGAGACAGTCCGCCAATAAAACAAAGACACTATCCGATATCTCGGATTGAGAAATTGAGAAATTGATGTTCCAAGAGCTGGATCGAATGCTCTCACTGGGCGTTATTGAAGAAAGTTCAAGTTCTTGGAGCTCTATAGTAGTTCTTGTACGGAAACCCGGTAAAGTAAGGCTGTGTTTAGACTCACGCAAAGTAAATTCCGTGACGGCTAAAGATGCATATCCACTCTTCCAAATTGACGGAATTCTAAGTCGTTTGCCAAAGGCTTCTTTTATTTCTAGTTTAGACTTAAAAGACGCTTTTTGGAAAATACCTTTGGAAAAATCATCAAGAGCAAAAACGGCCTTTACAGTACCCGGAAGGCCATTATATAAATTCACTGTAACGCCCTTCAAACTAAGTGTCGATTAATGGACATAGTGATTCCACATGAATTGAAAAATCATTGATGATCTCCTTGTGATTTCGGAGGATTTAGACACGCACCTGAGTACTTTACAACAGGTCGCGCAATGCTTGCGCACGGCAAAGCTTACAATTAATATAGAGAAAAGTAAATTCCTCTTGCGAAAAGTGAAGTATCTGGGCTTTATCATAGGGGAAGGAACTCTTAAAGTGGATTCGGAAAAGGTAGTGGCCATTACTGACTACCCGATTCCTAAATCGGTACGTCAAATTAGAAGGTTTCTGGGCATGGCCGGGTATTACAGAAGATTCGTAGAAAAAGTTTCGGAAACCGCAGCTGGTTTAACTGATCTTCTGAAACCCCCGAAGAACAAGTTTACGTGGACGCCAGAAGCAGATTCCGCTTTTAGAAGATTAAAAACCGCTCTGGTTTCGGCTCCCGTGTTAGTCAATCCCGACCATAATTGTCCGTTCATTCTGTCCTGCGGTGCCTCAAAGGACGGGATCGGCTGTGTGCTCATGCAAACTGATGTAAACGGTGACGAGAGACCAATTGCGTTTATGAGCAAAAAATTAAATGCAGCTCAACGCAATTACAGCGTCACGCAACTGGAATGTCTCGCGGCCTTACTGGGTATAAAAAAATTCCGCGCCTATATTGAGTGTCAAGAGTTCAAAATTGTGACAGACCATGCCTCACTGAAATGGCTGATGGGCCAAACTGATCTTTCAGGTCGCCTAGCTCGTTGGAGCCTCAAACTGCAAGGTTACCGGTTCTAAATAAAACATCGGCGGGGTAGCGAACAACACGTACCTGACGCACTTTCTCGCGTATTCTCTACGGAAGAAATAAATATCGTCGAGCCGCTTGTGGATCTTTCTGCGCCAGCCTTCAAATTGGAAGAGTACGAAGCCCTAAAAAGTCAAGTGGAGGCAAACCCTTTCCCTGATTTGCAGGTGGTGGATAGGTTTGTCTATAAACGAACGGACTTTGCCACAGGCAACCTTGAGCAGCAAGCATATTCATGGAAATTGTGGGTGCCGTTGGAGTTGCAGAAAAATTGAATCTCTCGTGCTCACGATCCATCTCTCGTCGCGCATGGCGGAATGGCTAAAACCGCGTATCGAATAAGGCAACATTTCTTTTGGTCAACAATGATGAAGGACATAAAGGAATATGTCTTAAGTTGCGAAATGTGTAAACAAACTAAATTCCCGAACGCCCCCTTGAGAGCCCCCATGACCACCTACATCAACTCCGAAAGGGTATTTCAGACAATTTTTGTTGATCTAATTGGGCCATATCCTCGTTCTAGATCAGGCAACATAGCGGCTATTGTCGTCCTGGATCACCTCTCCAAGTTTGTGCTAACCAAACCATTGAGAGCCATGAGCTCTCGGTTGGTATGTGCGTACTTGGAGGAGCATATCTTCCATATAATCGGGGTGCCAGAATAATTGATCTCCGACAACGGGTCCCAGTTTACCTCAAAATTGTTCGAACCGCTAATGAGAAAAAATGGTATCCACCATGTAAAAACAGGAGTTTACGCCCCACAATCTAACGCTTCAGAACGCGTAAATGTATCGCTAATTGCAGGTATACGGGCCTACATTGGAAAAAATCAAAAGGCCTGGGACGAAGAGCTTAGCACCATTAGCTGTGCACTTCGATCTTCTGTTCACCAATCTGTTGGTCAGTCGCCTTATTTTCTAACTTTTGGTCAACAGATGGTGACCCACGCCGGAACCTACAAATTGTTAAGGAACCTGGGGAATCTAGAGGAAGGGTTGGAAGGTCTTCCGAAAACTGACGCCCTGGCAGGATGAAGCTAAAAACATCATCAAACGAGCCTTTGACACTAACGCGAAACGGTACAACTTACGCTCGAGAGAAATAAAACTCACTCCTGGTCAGATTGTGTATAAGAGAAACTTCCAGCTCAGTGACCAGTCTAAAGGCTTTAATGCTAAACTAGCATTTAAGTTCACTAAAGCCAAAGTGACCAAAGGTGTGGGTAATTCTCTTTGAGACCTAGAAGATCTCTCTGGGAAAAAGCTTGTCGTATATCATTCTAAAGATTTACGTACCTAGTATAGTTTTTTTGTTGTTATTCGACTCTTAATTTTTTTGTTTTTCTTCTTTTTTTTCTCCTCAACGTTAATTAAAAAAAAAAAAAAAAAACCCACTGTACTTTTAGTAATTTCGTCCGTCCGTCTGACACTAGTCCGAACTTACTATGTTGTAATGTCCAGCACCTATGGTTTTAATTGGGTTGGGGGGCTTTCATATAATATCCCTAGTTTGCAAAATTTTTTTTTACCACGTCTAATGAAATTTTAATTTATTTATGCATTCCACAAATTTTTAATGTCAAAAATGTATCTTGGCCACAAATTTATAACAATTATTATCCTAGACCAACACGTGGTAAAAAACTGCTATCCAATTCATAATTAAAAGGGTGAAACGATAGAGGGGGTGAAAAATAGAAAAGATGGTACATGTGTCTTTTTTGGTTGAGGGAAGAGAAAAGAAGAAAAAAAAAAAAAAAAAGAAGGTAGTTCCGGAACAGCCATCGTAGAGGAAGGAGGAAAAAAAATATTAGAAAATTTTCTTTATATATTTTTTTTTAAATCTAATTAAATTTTAATTTTTTTTTTAAATCTAATTAATTAATTAACATATTGTTCTCTCAAATTAAAGACATTTTTAATTTAATTGTAAAAAAAAATTTAAATGAAAATTTAAAGTGTATATTAATTATAAAGAAAAAAAACTTTAACCAGCTTTTTCGTATAAATGTGAAAAGAACTTTCAATTTCCATTATGTTTTTAAATAACTCCATTTGCAAAAATATTGGAATAAAAAATAAAAAAACCCTTTTTTTATAATACATTCAAAAAAATAAAATTATATACTATATATATATATACAAGATATAAAAAAAAAAAAAATTTAATATAAAATAAAAAAAAAAGAGAATTTAATTGAAATTATAATTTAATAATCCCTTTTTTGTAAAATTAATAAACGTTTAATTAAATTAATAAACATGAGTTATATTAAAATTGAAAGCTAAAAGAAAAAGAGATAAATTAACATTATTCCGTTTTTTTTTTCTTCAAATCTTAGGAAATTAAGAATTGTATATAATGATCTCAGTATTGTAAAAAAAAATTAAGCATTTGCCGAATAGATTATTAAACAATTTAAAAACTTACAAAATCAAAAAACAAAAGAAAATATATATAAAATTAAACTTATAAAATTATTAATAATCTAGTAAACCGAAAAGAGAAAAAAAAGAAAAAATTTACCACTAATTTTTATTACCACTATTTAATTTTCATTTTTAAACTTATTTGTTTTTTTTTTATAATTTTTTTTTTCTTTCACTGTAAATTTTTTTTTATTTTTATTTTTTTTGTCATTTTCACACTTTGTTAGTCATTGATAAAATTCTAAATTAAATTAAACAGAAGTTTTGGATATACAATTTTTTTGTCAGAGACGTTGGCCGTAATTAGGAGTAGGGTATTATAATTCATTGTTGTAATTTTCATCTTATTAATGAAATTTAAAATTAAATTAAACACAATTTCTGGACATACAATTTTATTTTCTCAGAGACATTGACCGTAGCTAAGATTAGGGTAATTTTATTATATATTAATAAAAAAAAAAAAAATTTTTTTGTGTCCTTTAATATTAAATAGTATTTCACAAAGAATTACGGCCCGCGTGGTGGAATCGTGGATTTCAACACGCATTGTGGTATCTGCCAAGACGTATTGGCCCCACTCGATTCGATTGTAGGCACTAAATGTAATCATGATTTTCACACCGATTGTTTATCGCAATGGTTGGCCACCAAAGAAATTTGTCCAAATTGTAAAATTACTTGTACAATAAACGATATCCGCCGGAGCACCCATAATATACCCTCCGATCCGGAAAGTAAGAAAATAGGCACGACTTTTAGCACTTCCGAAATAGATATCACTACGTTACAACAAATGATGCAGGAGTTGTTTAGAAAAAACCAGGAACACGCTTTAGAAACTGTACGTCAAGACCTGACTATTTTGCAAACGGGGCTCGCAGAGCTTCGTCAATTATCAATCGCTACAAGCTCCTTCACGGACATTTGGTGATGCTATTGCTGTTGACTCGAGGCCACTGGGGCTTAGGTCCAACCGACCCGCACGACAACAATTTGATAGATCCGAAGATCGTTCCCGAAGCAGTGAGTCAGACCGAGGTCATAACGTAAGGGCCATCCAAGACTCTAAGATTTCCAATATCACAAAAAATTGGAATGTAATATTCCACGGTACAGGTAGAGGGCTCAGTGTCGACTCGTTCATTTACCGCGTGGAAACCCTTACACGATCAACCTTGTCTGGCAACTTCCAAGCTATCTGCGATAACGCCCATATGCTGTTCGACGGTAAGACTTCAGAGTGGTACTGGCGCTTTCATAAAAGATGCCGGACGTTTAATGGCGAGACTTATCGGAAGCTCTGCGCATCCAATATCGGGATCAACACACCGACGAAGACATCATAGATCAGATTCGTGATAGAAAACAGAAAGCCAGTGAATCCTTTGATGTTTTGTATGACGAAATTTGACAAATGTCTGATAAGCTGCATGATACGCTTTCAGGAAGGGAACTTCTCCCAATATTAAAACGGAACCTAAAATGTGAAATCCGTAAAGATCTGCTCTTTGTTAATGTGGTCAGCATTGAACAGCTTAGAGTTTTATGCCGCGAGCGTGAGAAGCTTCTCTTGGAAATCAGAGATCATCATAGAAATCCGCGACCAAGTCTGGCGACAGGTTCCAGGCATATTTCCGAAATAATCAATGCCCAAGAACCGGACAATGAAATTTCAGCTATAGCAAATCGAGTCAGAGATCCTGCACGGACCTTGGTGTGCTGGAACTGTAACGTTGAAGAACACTGGTTCACCGATTGCCTAAAGCCACCTACCGTATTTTGCTGGGGTTGCGGTAAAATGGAGACCTACCGGCCCAATTGTGATAAGTGCCAACAAAAAAACGCGAACCGGAGCGATCTAAACAACATCCAAGTTTGCTCCAACCGACTTGGAAAACCAAATTAATTACTCATGAACCTATCAAGCCGCCTAATCCAAAACCGAGAATTGTGACCTACCAAGAGCGAGTTCGAAATTATAAAGCGGTCCGCCAGCGTATATTTGATAATTATGTATCACCTTCCTTAAGGTCGGTAAAGAATCCTGACAAGAAACTTTCGAGGCATAAGAGATCATCCCGGCGAATTAAAAATTTTTGGTCTAGGATGAAAAGTTTGAAAAACAGTACCATTGCTTCTATAATTAACGTAATTAACAAATCGTTTTTTGCAATCCTACGCCGAAGTGACCTTATTGGGTGCCAAACGGGTCGGTCTTCTAGATTCGGGAGCCACAGCTAGTTGTATTAGTGGGAAATTAGCCAACGAAATACTTAGGTCTAAGAAAAATTTTCATGTTTTTAACTCCCGGGTACTAACGGCTGATGGGGCGGTTCAAAAAGTCCTAGGCCAGCTTAAAATAGATGTTATCTTTAGGGGTAAATCTAAGCCCATTAATTTTCTTCTGGTTTTTACGTTAAAGCAAGATCTTTGCCTTGGAATTGATTTTTGGCGAAACTTTGAACTGGCTCCAGAAATCGTAGGCGAAATTAGAGCGTCGGAAAACTTAGAATTAGACAATTTAATGAGCTCACACCCCCCGAGAAAAAGATATACTAGAATCCACCATCAAACTTTTTCCGTCCTTTTCTAAGCTGGGATTGGGAAGAACAAATTTATTAGAGCACAGCACAGATGTAGGAGACAGTCCGCCAATAAAACAAGGACACTATCCGGTATCTCCAGCAATTGAGAAATTGATGTTCCAAGAGCTGGATCGAATGCTCTCACTGGGCGTTATTCAAGAAAGTTCAAGTTCTTGGAGCTCTCCAGTAGTTCTTGTACGGAAACCCGGTAAAGTAAGGCTGTGTTTACACTCACGCAAAGTAGTCTACTAGTACTTGTCCTCTTGCGACAAGTGAAGAATCTGGGCTTTATCGTAGGGAAAGGAACTTTTAAAGTGGATCCGGAAAAGGTAGTGGCAATTACTGACTACCCGATTCCTAAATCGGTACGTGAAATTAGAAGGTTTCTGGGCATGGCCGGGTATTACAGATGATTCGTAGAAAATTTTTCGGAAACCGCAGCTGGTTTAACTGATCTTCTGAAACGCCCGAAGACCAAGTTTACGTGGACACCAGAAGCAGATTCTGCTTTTGGAAGATTAAAAACCGCTCTTGCTTCGGCTCCCGTGTTAGTCAATCCCGACCATAATTGTCCGTTCATTCTGTCCTGCGGTGCCTCAAAGGACGGGATCGGCTGTGTGCTCATGCAAACTGATGTAAACGGTGACGAGAGACCAATTGCGTTTATGAGCAAAAAATTAAATGCAGCTCAACGCAATTACAGCGTCACGCAACTGGAATGTCTCGCGGCCTTACTGGGTATAAAAAAATTCCGCGCCTATATTGAGTGTCAAGAGTTCAAAATTGTGACAGACCATGCCTCACTGAAATGGCTGATGGGCCAAACTGATCTTTCAGGTCGCCTAGCTCGTTGGAGCCTCAAACTGCAAGGTTACCGGTTCTAAATAAAACATCGGCGGGGTAGCGAACAACACGTACCTGACCCACTTTCTCGCGTATTCTCTACGGGAGAAATAAATATCGTCGAGCCGCTTGTGGATCTTTCTGCGCAAGCCTTCAAATCGGAAGAGTACGAAGCCCTAAAAAGTCAAGCAAAGGCAAACCCTTCCCCTGATTTGCAGGTGGTGGATGGGTTTGTCTATAAACGAACGGACTTTGCCACAGGCCACCTTGAGCAGGAAGCGTATTCATGGAAATTGTGGGTGCCGTTGGAGTTGCAGAAAAATTTAATCTCTCGTGTTCACGATCCATCTCTCACGATCCATCTAAGCTGCGAAATGTGTAAACAAACTAAATCCCCGAACGCCCCCTTGAGAGCCCCCATGACCACCTACATCAACTCCGAAAGGGTATTTCAGACAATTTTTGTTGATCTAATTGGGCCATATCCTCGTTCTAGATCAGGCAACATAGCGGCTATTGTCGTCCTGGACCACCTCTCCAAGTTTGTACTAACCAAACCATTGAGAGCCATGAACTCTCGGTTGGTATGTGCGTACTTGGAGGAGCATATCTTCCATATATTCGGGGTGCCAGAACAATTGATCTCCGACAACGGGTCCCAGTTTATCTCAAAATTGTTCGAACCGCTAATGAGAAAATATGGTATCCACCATGTAGAAACAGGAGTTTACGCCCCACAATCTAACGCTTCAGAACGCGTAAATCGATCGCTAATTGCAGGTATACGGGCCTACATTGGAAAAAATCAAAAGGCCTGGGACGAAGAGCTTAGCGCCATTAGCTGTGCACTTCGATCTTCTGTTCACCAATCTGTTGGTCAGTGGCCTTATTTTCTAACTTTTGGTCAACAGATGGTGACCCACGCCGGAACCTACAAATTGTTAAGGAACCTGGGGAATCTAGAGGAAGGGTTGGAAGGTCTTCCGAAAACTGACGCCCTGGCCCTAGTGCGGGATGAAGCTAAAACCATCATCAAACGAGCCTTTGACACTAACGCGAAACGGTACAACTTACGCTCGAGAGAAATAAAACTCACTCCTGGTCAGATTGTGTATAAGAGAAACTTCCAGCTCAGTGACCAGTCTAAAGGCTTTAATACTAAACTAGCATTTAAGTTCACTAAAGCCAAAGTGACCAAAGGTGTGGGTAATTCTCTTTATGACCTAGAAGATCTCTCTGGGAAAAAGCTTGGCGTATATCATTCTAAAGATTTACGTACCTAGTATAGTTTTTATGTTGTTATTCGACTCTTAATTTTTTTTGTTTTTCTTCCTTTTTTTCTCCTCAACGTTAATTAAAAACAAAAAAAAAAAAAACAAAAACAAAATAAAAACCCACTGTACTTTTAGTAATTTCGTCCGTCCGTCTGACACTAGTCCGAACTTACTATATTGTAATGTCCAGTACCCATGGTTTTAATTGGGTTGGGGGGCTTTCATATAATATCCCTAATTTGCAAAATTTTTTTTACCACGTCTAATGAAATTTTAATTTATTTATGCATTCCACAAATTTTTAATGTCACAATTGTATCTTGGCCACAAATTTTTTTTTATCGTTACCTTTGTAACAATTATTATCCTAGACCAACACGTGGTAAAAAACTGCTATCCAATTCGTAATTAAAAGGGTGAAACGATAGAGGGGGTTAAAAATAGAAAAGATGGTACATGTGTCTTTTTGGTTGAGGGAAGAGAAAAGAAGAACAGAAAAAAAAAAAGAAGGTAGTTCCGGAACAGCCATCGTAGAGGAAGGAGGAAAAAAAATATTAGAAAATTTTCTTTATATATTTTTTTTTAAATCCTTCCTTGCAGGCTCTACAATAGTCGTTTGCGGATAAGCCAAGTCTTCTGGCATGCTTCCCTATTAGACAGTGACCGGTGATTATTCCCATTGTCATTCCAATGTCTGCCCTTTTGAGGGAAAGCAGATCATTGGATCGTCTTAAATCGCTTTTGGGCTACATCAATCTTGTGATATTGCACAAGGATAAGTTTGACCATTTGCAATTTACCATATCCGTTATTTCCTTTCGAAATAACGTTTTGCTTGTGGATAGAGGTACCCCTAGTCCTGCCCTATCCGGCAGAACTTGTAAGGTTGTACCAATTCTTGCGAGTTTATCCGCTTTTTCATTTCCCGGAATATACCTCGATGACCTGGTACCCAGCAAAGCTGAATGCTAAACTGCCTGGCCATCTCGTTAAGAAGTTTTCGGCAGTTTATTACAGTCTTCGAGGTTGTACATGTTGATTCCAAAGATTTTAACGCAGCCTGACTGTCTGACAGAATACGTACTTGCTTCACAGTCAAAACGCTTCTATTCAGTAGAATCAAGGCTTCTTGAATTGCTATAATTTCCGCTTGGAAGATATTCAGATTATCTGAGAAGACCCCGCATCCTACACTGCTGTTCATTTTTGAACCATCCGTGTAGAATTGCACTCCTTCGAAGGTCATCACTGTGTTCGAGTTCCAACTCTCACGGCTTGGTATGCTCGTCACATGAGATTTCCCGAAGAAGTAAGTGGAGGACGTGTAGTTCACCAAGGCGGGAAGGTTGTTATTAAAGAGCCACTAATACATAGTGTGGCAGTTCTTTGGATCCTAGCGACTGCCTTGCGGTTGACCTCTTTATCGATTGCCTTCCATACATAAGAATGGGTCTTACTACGGATGTGTATAGCCAGTAAGTCATGTATGGCTGAAGCTCCCATTTTCTAACAATGGCTTTTTTACTCGATTAGAGTGCTATTGAGGCCTTTTTTGCTCTTTCTGAGATGTTAGACTTCCAGCTTAACTTCCTGTCTAGAGTTAGACCCAGAAATTTCGCCGATTCGCTAAAGGAAAGAGTGTAACCATTTAACGAAGACGGTTTTATTTTAGGAATTTTATATTTCATTGTAAAGAGGACCAGTTCTGTTTTCTGTGGATTTACTGACAGCCCACAGTTTGCAGCCCATGTTGTGATTTTGTTTAGTGCAAGTTGCAAAAAAATCCCTGAGACTGTCTGGGAACGTGCCACTGACCACGACAGCAATATCGTCCGCATAGGCGATTGTTGTGCAGCCCACCTCTTCCAGGATTTTAAGCAGTTTATTTACCACCATATTCCAAGGAAGGGGAGATAGCACCCCTCCTTGCGGAGTCCCTCTTTTCACAAACCTTTTTGCTGAAGCGTTGCCTAAGTTGGCACTGATGGCCCTGCTATTTAGCATATTAGCTATCAGTGCTCTTAGCTCCGGTTGAACTCCTAGGCTTATGAGTGCGTCCACAATTGCTACCTGATTGACGTCGCTCCCTCAATGTCTATAAAAGCTGTAAGAGTATACTTTTTGCAATTTAAAGATCTTTCAATCGAGCTTGTCAAAGTGTGAAGTGCAGTATCCACTGACTTCTCTTTACAGTAAGCATGTTGAGAGGCTGACAACAGATTTTTATCTAAGTTGCAGCGGATAGGGATGTCGATATGGATATGGATGGATATGGATATGGATGTCAATCTTTCTAAGGTTTTTAGAAGGATGGATGACAGGCTTATAGGCCGAAAGTCCTTTGCATGGACGTGACTACTTTTGCCGGCCTTGGGTATGAACACTACTCTGACCTGTTTCCATTTATCCGGGATAAGCCCCAAATTAATACAACAACAGAAAATGCTTTTTAACCAAGCCAGGGTAGTAGATGCAGTTTGCTGGATCTCACCGGGTATAATTCCATTCGGCCCCCTTGACTTGAATGGTTTGAAACTATCTATAGCCCATTATAGTTTGTCTCCTGTAACCACCACCTCTGAAATAGTAGAGAGAGGATTCAGAAGACAAACCACCTCTGAGCTGTTATTTGAGCACCCAGAAAAATGGGTTTTTGAAAGTAATTCCAACGACTCCTCGCTTGTGGTAGCCCAGCTGCCATCCTCTTTTTTAAGAAGACTGGGTACCATGGGGTTTATCGATAGAATTTTCCGAAGTCTAGATGCCTCGGAGACGTCCTCTATACCTCCGCAGAATAGTCTCCAGGTGTCTCTTTTCGCCTTTTTAAGTGCTTTTTTGTACCGACTAAGAGCCGATTTATAAGAGCTCCAGTCCTGTACCTCATTCGTTTTTTTGGCATTATTAAAAGCCCTCCTACTATCTTTCCTTGGAGCTTTGATTTCATCATTCCACCAAGGTGGTTTAGGTGTTCCCCTAGGTTTA
>OX352772.1:237427871-237467871 GCA_947095535.1 Poecilobothrus nobilitatus
TTTTTATTATACGATGGCCAGACTTTCCTGACCGTACAACATGTGGCTAGTTCGTTCCACCTTCTATTTGCTAAGAACAAAAAGTGGAGGAAGATATCTCTCTTAACGCTATTTAGCGGGGGCTCTAACTGTTCCGCCAGTGAAGCATTTAGGCTGGAACCCCTCCTTGCTAACTCATCAGCATGTTCATTCCTGCGATGTTCCTATGTCCCGGAACCCACAGTAATGTAACATTGAATTGATTACTTACATTCTTAAGCTCGTCAAAGCATTTTCTGACGAGCTTAGATGTTATTATTGCAGAGTTGAGAGCCGCAATTGCTGCTTGGCTGTCCGTAACAATTGCAATGCTTCCTCTCAGAGAAGAATTGTTCCCTAGTATTTGGCATGCTTTCAAGATTCCTAGCATTTCAGCTTGAAATACACTCGCTTTATCTGGCAGACGGAAAGCATGTTCTATTTTTAGTGATTCCGAATAGACACCCGCACCAACACCACACTCCATCTTTGAACCATCAGTGAAGAGTGCGGTGTCAATTTCTCCCAAGGGGTTTTTCTGTTTCCATTCCCTTCTTGATGGAATCTTGACTTTAAAGTTCTTAGTAATTTCCAAACTTAGCATTACGTAGTCTGTGGAATCTGGCAGATCATGATATATCGAGCTTAGAATACTGCTGTGTTCATAGGGTTTTGCACGCCAGTATCCATTCTCTCGAAGACTGATTGCACTACAACAGGCTAGATATTTAATATGAAGGTCAGCCGGGAGATGGTATAGAAGTGCATCCAGTGCATTACTTGGCGTTGACCTTAACGCACCCGTAATACTTACACATGCACCCCTCTGTACTCTACCAAGCTTGGTTCGAATACACTCCTTCTCCAGCGCTGGCCACCACACTAGTGACCCGTAGGTAAGGATGGGGCGTACTATAGCTGTGTACATCCATAAAGCCATTCTTGGCTTTAATCCCCATTTTTTACCTAACATTTTCCTACAAGAATACAGCGCTACATAGGCCTTTTTGGTTCTTTCTTCGGTATTAGCTTTCCATTTCAATTTTGGGTCGAGTACCACTCCTAGGTATTTAACATTCGAGCTTAGATTCAGATACACACCATCCAATTTTGGCTTAGTGAATTCCGGAATCTTGGTTCTGGTTGTAAATAGCATTAGTTCTGTTTTACTCGGATTGATACGTAGGCCACAACCATTAGCCCATTCATCAACCCTGGCTAAAGCTCTTTCCATAATTCCACTGATTATATCAATATACTTCCCAGACACTAATACTGCTAGATCATCTGCGTATGCGATGGCTTTGATTCCCTCATCCCGAAGGTCTTTAAGAATTCTGTTCATTACTAAAAGCCACAGTAGTGGTGATAGCACCCCACCCTGGGGTGTACCCCTGCTTACTCTTCTAGTAATCTTATGGTTACCGAGTTCCGACTGAATCTCTCTTGATTGCAACATATTAATGATCCACTGTCTAAGGGCATTTTCTACCACTAGATCTTCCAGTGAATCCTGTATAGCCGATACATGAATATTGTTGAAGGCACCTTCTATGTCTAGAAAGGTGGCCAACGTATATTCTTTGTATTGTATCGATTGCTCAACGTTCCGTACTAATTCACTTAGTGCCGTCTCGGTTGACTTGCCTTTACAGTAAGCATGTTGATACTTACATAGTGGAGTACTCTCTAGTACTCTTCGAAGTTCTAACTCTAGTGTTATTTCGAGAGTTTTCAGTAAGAAGGATGATAGACTTATCGGTCTAAAGTCCTTAGCGGTTTCATGACCTCTTTTTCCCACCTTTGGTATAAAGACCACCTTCACCCGCCTCCATAGCAGAGGAATATGGCATAGCAAGAGGCTACTTTTGAATAGTTTCGTGATTAAGGGAACCACAAGTTCCTTAATTTCTTGAAGCATTTTTGGAAAAATACCATCCAAACCTGCAGCTTTGTATGGAGAAAAATTATCAATTGCCCAGGCAACTTTTCGCTCCGTTATAACTGAGTTAACCCATTCATCAGGGCCTCTTTGGAGCTTTGTGTCAACCGCTTGGTTGATCACATGAGCGTCCTTTGTGCACCCTGGAAAATGAGTATGCACTAAAAGATCTAGGGTTTCAGCGGTTGAGTCAATCCATGTTCCTTCCACCGTTCTAAGGAAGGATGGACTGGAATGTTTTTTGGATAAGACTCTACTAAGTCTAGCTGAGTCCCTAGTCTTCTCTATGGATTCACAATAATCTTTCCATGACCGTGTTTTGGCCAATCGGATTTCTCTCTTATATTTCCTAAGTTGGTCCTTGTAGAGTTGCCAATTATTCTGTTTATAGCAGATATTATAGGCATCTCTAGTCTCCTTCCTTAGGTTAGTTAAATCCTCGTTCCACCAAACCGGCAATGTTTTTTTGCTACGTTTGATAGGACATGACACCTTAAATGAGACCTCCATGGCCTTTGTAAACATATCAGTCCTCTTTTCTAACTCATTCTTATTCACAATATCTGAGTTAGCTACTACCAAAAGTTTTTTTGTTGCTATCTTTCTGAACTTTCTCCAGTTAGTAGCTCTAGGATTTATATAGGGCTGGGGATTTTCAGGCTTATGATTGACATTGAAGAGTATCCAGCTGTGATCCGAAAAAGATCTCTTCTCCGATACTCTCCATTTTTCTATTTTTAGGGTTTCATCGGTACCTATACATGTAATATCTATCACATCCGCCCAGCCCGAAAAACTATCCGAGCTTGGGAATGTGAATGTGGGGGTACTTCCCCTGTTGCATATATTAAGGTTAGCGTTTAGAATAAAATCGAACAATGACTCACCTCGTTCATTTGTTTCCGAGCTTCCCCATATGGTATGCCGAGCATTAGCATCGCAGCCCACAATCAGCTTGCCACCTGTGGCATTTACCAACTGCGGAAAGCGGGTGGGTGGAGCGTGTTCATCATGTGGCATGTACACAGAACTTATGTACATGCTCACATCGTTCTTCATCTCCAGTTTGACAACTGTCACATCTTCGTAACTGAAATTAGAACAGAGATGTGCATTGATGTGTTTTTTTACCAGAATACAAGTTCTCGGCTTACCTTTTTCTAAACCTACATTCTTGTAGAATAGATAATAGTTACCGTTGTTTAACCCCCTGATCCTGGAGGCGTTAACTCATGGCTCCTGAATGAGGGCTATGTCGAGGTCCTCCTCGCCAAGAAGGACCAGCAGATTATCCGAGGCACACTTTGAGTGCTTTAGATTAATCTGCACCACCCGCATCGTTTGTTCCACTGGCTGCTGCAGACTCTTTGTCGACTGACATTTCTTCTAGCAGCCCGTTCACCTCGTCAAGGTAGTCTACGTCTGGACTACCTGACTTAAATATTTTCAGTTTGGTATGACGTATACCAAACCTTAGCTTGTTCCCCAGCTTCTCCAGAGGTTCGAGATTCTCTTCGCTGATAAGAAGGAGAAACGAAATACTGTTCTTCAACAGTTCGTCTGATGATTTCTCCCTCACTATCACCAACCAGTTCCCCATTGGAACCGTCGGGTTATGGATTCGGAGGCACTCGAGAAGCTTTTCCCCGCTTATCTCCATCCTAGGCAACCAGATGCGGGCTCTAGGTCGTCTTGGGATTTCGCTAGCTGGGATTAGGCCAATTTTGGCTTCCTCCCAAGCATCGCCTAGCTTAGCGATGCTGCTGCTAAAGAAATCCAAAGAGAACTGATCCTCGCATCGGATTACCCTGTAGCCCCTGACTACTTCGGATGAATCAAAGCACGGAAGAGTCCCTCCAGCCCCTCCTAGAATGTGCTCATTCACCATTTCTGACAACCTCACCTCAAGTTTAACCCACAGATCGCTTGATACTTTAGGATCTGTGGCTTTTTCGTTGACAACTGCAACACATAAACTATCTTTTACAATATCATTGTAAGTTTTATGTGCTGCAGTTTTCGAACTGCTGTGGAGACTCGTTCTCGGCACCTTAGTTCTCTCTGTACCCGGACTGGGTACATCTTTCGACCTATTTCTTTTCGAGGACGAGTCTTTACCTGAGTTGCGCGACTCATACGCTCGCACAACCTCGCTGTATCGCTTTTTGTCCTCTAGATCCCTTTCGTGAACAACACCTTTGGCTTCATTCTGGGCTATCTTGCCCAATATGAATTTAGCCTTCTGGTATTGTTTCCTGAAAGCGGATCCGAGGCCTCTATTGATTTTGCTCGTTGTAGTGGAAGTACCGCTCTTAGTACTTCCACTACTACTAACCCCTGATGGTTTTGGAGCACTCTGGCTGGTGCTTCCTCCACCAACACTAGGCCCTGATGGTTTTGGAGCACTCTGGCTGGTGCTTCCTCCACCAACACTAGGCCCTGATGATTTTGGAGCACTTTGGCTGGTGCTTCCTCCACCAACAGGTGTTTGATTGATTATTCGAGGAACCCGGCTTGTTCCTGGTTTGATATCTACAGGGGTACTACGACTGGTACCAATAATTGTCTCCGGGCTGGAGGCAAGTAACTCATCCTAAGAAGATGAGTTTGTGTTTTTTTTGATTTTTGAACTTTTCATTTTGTACCCACGAGTATGGCGAGAAATAACGGTCGACATATGCAGAGCTCCCGTACATATGCAAGGCTAATTACAATGGGGTGGCGCCTGGTGCCCCAAGGAGACCGTTAGCGATACCACCTTTATACATCTGGTACCATGCAGCTCTCGGCACGGTTTTCTTTCACACCTTGGCTTGAGTGTACATCTATAATCAGCCGTTGACCTGTATCCAAAAAGTATTGAATAATTTGAGGATGGCAGGTAACGTTGCCCGGGTACACCGCTTGGATAATCATAATCATAATCATAATCATAATCATAATCATAATCATAATCATAATCATAATCATAATCATAATCATAATCATAATCATAATCATAATCATAATCATAATCATAATCATAATCATAATCATAATCATAATCATAATCATAATCATAATCATAATCATAATCATAATCATAATCATAATCATAATCATAATCATAATCATAATCATAATCATAATCATAATCATAATCATAATCATAATCATAATCATAATCATAATCATAATCATAATCATAATCATAATCATAATCATAATCATAATCATAATCATAATCATAATCATAATCATAATCATAATCATAATCATAATCATAATCATAATCATAATCATAATCATAATCATAATCATAATCATAATCATAATCATAATCATAATCATAATCATAATCATAATCATAATCATAATCATAATCATAATCATAATCATAATCATAATCATAATCATAATCATAATCATAATCATAATCATAATCATAATCATAATCATAATCATAATCATAATCATAATCATAATCATAATCATAATCATAATCATAATCATAATCATAATCATAATCATAATCATAATCATAATCATAATCATAATCGTAATCATAATCATAATCATAATCATAATCATAATCATAATCATAATCATAATCATAATCATAATCATAATCATAATCATAATCATAATCATAATCATAATCATAATCATAATCATAATCATAATAATCATAATCATAATAATCATAATCATAATAATCATTATCATAATAATCATAATCATAATCATAATAATCATAAAAATCACAATCATAATCATAATAATCATAATCATACTCATAATAATCATAATTATAATCATAATCATAATAATCATAATCATAATCATAATCATAATAATTATAATCATTTGGGTCAAAATTCAAGTTGAAAAGCATGTCATACGTTTCTGTTTCCTATACAGATCACCCAACTCAAATGAACAAGAAACTGCTATGGAAATTGAAAATTTTTCGAACCAGATCAATAATATTTTGGACGCACCTCCAGAAACTGAAATTGTTCTGGCGGGAGATTTCAACATTCATAACAGGGACTGGCTTCATTTTTCGAGCAACATCTCCCCGAGTCAAAACTTAATTGGGAAACAAGTTGAATTATTCTCTACATTGTTCCATCTTTCTCAACGTGTCCAAAATCCCACTAGGATCCCGGATCGTGCTGATCAAGAGAGCTACCTCTTGGATCTGTTCCTGACCACACACCCTGAAAAATATGTGGTTTCAGTTGGTTGCCCCCTGGGTAATTCCGATCATTATTTGGTTAAGACAAGTGCCCGGGTAAGCCCAATCCCCAATCAGGGGTCCCCTCCCAAAAAATTAGTTTGGCGCTACAGCCATGCTGACTCTGAGGGCCTTAACAACTTTTTTAGAGCCTTTGATTGGTCATTCTGCTTTCGCAACAGAAATGTTAACTTTGCTGCAAATGCGATTAGTGAAACTATTTTATTTGAAATGAGCTTATTCATTTCTCATTTCATGAAATCTGTTAAGAAGAGTTCCAAATCTTGTTTTAATCTTATTTGCAAAGAAGCCATTTCTAGAAAAGAGGAGGCTTTTAAACAGTACCACAACAATAGGTCAGAGGCTCGCAGGGCCAACTATATAGCGGTGAGAAACAGATGCAAGAGAGTTATCAATAAGCAAAAATTCTTGTTCAACCAAATGTTGAAACGTAAAATCATCCACATGCCAAAGAATAGTAATTCTTTTTGGTCATTTGACAAAAGTCTAAAGGAAAACGTTAGAGGGTCTTCCTTTCCACCACTTATTGATAATAATAACAAAACCGTATCAGATTCTAAAGAGAAGGCTAACTTGTTTGGCAAGCTGTTCGCGGTCAATTCCACACTGTCATAGTCAGCACAGGTGCCACCTTCTGTTCCTGGAGCTGGCTGCTCCTTCGCTAAAATTTACTTTAGGACGCGGGCGGTGATGAAAATTTTAAAAATTCTTGTTAGAAATAAGGCAGCCGGTCCAGATGGTATAACCACCATGGTGCTTAAAAATACCTACTCCACTATTTCAAAACGTCTGCGCAACCTTTTCTACCTCTCCTTCACTTCGGATATTCATCATACCCAAGGGAAGGCTGCACATGTTTTCCCAATTCCCAAAAAAGGTAATAAAAGCGATCCCTCCAACTACCGCCCTATTGCTATAACTTCGGTCCACTCCAAGGTAATGGAAAAAATAGTGATAATAATAATAATAATAATAATAATAATAATAATAATAATAATAATAATAATAATAATAATAATAATAATAATAATAATAATAATAATAATAGTAATAATAATAATAATAATAATTATAATAATAATAATAATAATAATAATAATAATAATAATAATAATAATAATAATAATAATAATAATAATAATAAATATAATAATAATAATAATAATAGTTTTTTTTTTATTTACGTGGATTGGTGTGGAATCTTCGAAAGATACAGACCGCCCCGTAGCAGAAGTGTATACCGGATTCTTACCGACTAAACCACAACCTTCCCTTACTAAAACTAGTCAAACTGACTTACCATTAATTTTTTGCTATCTTGTTTTGAATATAGGTTTTATGTACTGTCCCTAAGGAAATCTGTACTTTGTACTATATTTAAAGGTCTTTTTCTTTTAAGCCTTCCTATAATAATTTGATTATTTATTAGTTGAGCAGCTTCAAGATTTATGTGCTCTTCTAAACGAGCTTTATGCTTTATGGCGTAGGCACTTGGGCACTTGGGCCAGACAGATCAGTAGGTCAAGGTCACCCGGAAGTAGGTCAAGGTCACCCGGAAGTAGGTCAAGGTCACCCAGAAGTAGGTCAAGGCCACCCGGAAGGCCAGACAGGAAGTATGTCAAGGTCATTTTAAAAGTAAGTCAGACTGGCGGCGATCTTCAGTTGTTTATAAAGATTGTATACTTGGTTTAAGTAATAGGTATGCAGGAAAATAATAGGAAAAAAAAAAATGCTTTTTCATACAATATAAAGACAAAAAAAAATGTACCTATACGTTTCTTTAAAATTAAAAAAAAGTGCAAACTGGTTTTTTACATCTTAGATGAAGAATCAACAAAATTAATGCAATTTTGAGATGCATTTTTTTTCTTGTTTTTTCTTTTTTTATGAAGTATTTAAAGAAGAGGAAATAAAAACCATTAATTAATTGCGAGTATCACCGTATAAGATTTTATTGTTATGTAAGAATGTTGACAAAAATATGAATAAAAAGAAAACAAACAGGAAATCAAAAATATCTAATATGTGGTTTAAGTAATAGGCGTGAATGGAAATAGTAAGAAAAAATGCGTTTTTATAAAATGTAAAGAGAAAAATTTAAACAAATTAAGTGTACCTATGCGAATTTTTAAAATTAAAAGAAAAAAGTGCAAAGCGGGTTTTTAAATCTGAATCAACCTTGACCAAACTGATATTTTGAGATGAATTTTTTTCTTTTCTTTTTTGTTCTGATGAAATATTTAAAGAAGAGGAAAGAAAAAATTATTAGTATTTTTAGATTTTATTGATATGTAAGAATGTAGAACAAAAAAAAGATGTATTCTTATGTTGTGTTAAAAAAAATAAAACAAATTTATTTATATGTTTGAAATAATTTTTTATTTGAAAATATTTTACAATTTTATAGAAATCTGTGCTGTCTTAATCTAATGCTTTAATATACATTGTACATCTAAATATTCAACTAGACCGTTATTCCATTTAAGTCCATTTATTTTATTTTCGCAATACTGGTTATTATATTTCATATCCGGACTAAGTTCCTCTGAGGGGTACGGTGCTTTGAAGTGATAGACAGTTGGAATTAAACTTCCTTTTTCAAGTATGGCTAATTCTTTTCGGAAATATTGCTTTTCATTTCCTTGTAAAAATTGTAGGTCAACTATGAGAACTCGTTTAACCATGTCGACGGTTTGTGTAAGAATACTCATTAGAATAAATAAATTTACATTTATATTCACTTCGGCAAAAGAGCTTTTCATATAAATATAGGTTAACAGTGCTCTTTTTAACTAATACAACTATGCTATTTCATCCATTTACAATAGCGGTAGCGGGGCCATCATGCTGTGGTATTCATAATTTTTCACTTTTATTCATAATTTAATAAAGTATAAAAAAGAAAATATACAACCACATATTAATAGAATTATTTGGTGTAATCCATACAAAAATGCCGTTCCAAAATATTTAAAAGATGTGGAATATAGTAACACTATTCCGGATTTTAATGACAATCAAGAACCTTTGCTAATTATTATCGATGATATGATGTTAAATTCCCATGATAAGTATGTATGTGATTTATTTACTAGAGGATCACACCATAGAAATTTGTCTGTAATATTTGTAACAAAAAATGTTTTTCACCAGGGTAAATTTTCAAGAGATATTTCGCTTAACTGTAAATATCTAGTACTTTTCAAAAATCTAAGAGATAAATCGCAGATATTACCTCTAGCTCGCCAAATATATCCCAATCAAATCAAAGCATTTGAAAAAGTATATAATGAACTGACGTCAGAACCATACGGGTATATATTAATAGATCTTACTCAAGACGTTAATGATATATTTCGATTAAGAAGTGATATATTTAGAAAAGGTTTGTGTTTTTGTATAAGAGATCAATTAGAACAATTTGGCAAAGAATATGAAACGTTTGAAGGTCAACCGTCATATATTGCACCTATTAAAAAGCTCTAAACCGAAATTTCAGAAAGTAATTATAAAACATTGTGACCCTGAAGTAATCAAAACATTTTGTGAAATTGCTTTAAATATTTTAAAAGGTACCTAATTGTAATCTAAGTAAAAAATCAACAACCCAATTACGAAAGTATAAAAAGGAATTGAGATCCCTCATTTGGCGCTAAAAATCTATAAATAGTAAAAGAAAAATCATTATTCAACGTGGTGGATTTTTACCTACACTTCTTGGTGCAGTACTATCAGGGATAATCGGAAATTTTATAAAATGAATAATACAACATTTAACAAAATGATTATACTAAAACCCGAGATTTATGAGAAAATGAAACAAAATGCAGACTTTGAATTAAATGAGTTGGATAAAAATATGAAAAAAATATTGTTAAATAAATATCTAACAGACACTCAAAAATGGTATTTATACAGACAAAATCTATTTAAAATAAGAAACAAAAATAGAGTGCTTCCTAGAAATAAAGAGGAGAAAGTAAAAATTACGGAAACAAAAGGTACTCAAACTCGTGCAAAACCAATGTATATAGATGCGGAAGCTCAATCGCATTTTCTTGAATATAAGAATGTAGGAATACAAATTGTTCCTGAAGAAGAAGAAGTATATAAAAAGAAGCTGATGAGGAAGTATTTGATGATGAAATTCAGGAAAATGTTTTAACAAAAGCATTTTCAGCTGCTTCAGTTGGAGAACGTCTTAGAAAAAGAAAATCAATTAGAAATCAAAATGTACAAATTTTTGAAACTGATACAGGAGACATTATAACTGTTCCTTTAGATAGCCCAAGCCCACCAACGAAAAAAGAAAAAACTATAAATAGCAAAGAGTTGAATAATTCATCAAGACGTGTTTTAAGGTCAGCAGTAGGTAATACTCAAACAGAACTTAATTTTCCAATTCGTAAGAATAAATCCGCAAGCTCATGGACAACATACAAGTAAATGATAAATTTTATGTCACTTTACTCAGTGATTCATCTATGAACTATTATCCAAAAAATTCATTATCATCTTTTACAAATAAAATGAATAAATACATGTGTAATTCAAGGTGGAAAGTCGGTATTTCAGAAATGTATGTTAATGATTTCGTTCCAAATGTGTATGGTGAAGAATGGGAAAAAAGTACTCAAATATTTATTAAAGGTACGCAGAAAGATATGATAGGAGTTGGAACATCATATATTCCATACATAGAAAAACAAATAATATGCGACTGGAAAGTTTTTCTACTACCAACACTAATTCAAAATATACGCCCACTTAATAGGTTTACAAGAAAAGGAGTTGAAGACAGTTGATTTGGGGAATTTTTAATTTTATAAACAATGAAGTTCATTATACACAACCAACAAAAGCTGAGGAGATGCCTAAAAATTTAAGTTACACCACAATATGTGTTACTAAGCCTAAAATAGATATAAAAATAAGAGCAAATTACGCTTATACCCTCGAAGGACTTTTGACAACATGTTTCAATCAAGTATCTTTTAAAGTTACAGATTTAAAAAATATAAATCACGTGTAATAGAAGCTTTCAAAACATTTATAGATAGTGTACAATTGATTTCCATTAGTAAACCAGATATGTTTTTTATATACACAGATATAATTGAACCGCAAAAAATAGGTGATAAAGAAGTAAGGTGTTTAAGATCTGTTAACATACAAAATTCTTTGACTGATAGTGTAAAAGAATTCAGTAATATTCAATATTGCAATGTGGAGAAATCATTTAATAACATTTCATTACTTTTATGTGATAAATATGGATACAAAATAAACTTTTCCAATAGTTCAATTCCAACAAAAATTGTATTACATTTTACAAAAGTATAAATAAAAGCGATTTTACAAAACTATATATTATTTTATTTTATTCATTATGGAGAGAGCGTACTACAAATATTATTTAGTTCAATCAGGAAAAGGTCTTGAGGATATTGGTCCTTTGTTACACTCAATTGTACCTTACCAGGGTTAGGGAGGAGACGAGGGTTAGGGAGCTTTGTCGGTGGACTTTTTAGATATTTAAAACCAATATTTATGTCTGGAGCTAATATATTAAAAAAAGAGGTTATTAACTCTGGTATTAATGCATTATCTGATATTGCCACAGGTGCAAATGTAAAAGAAGTGGTTCAAGATCGAAGTAAAGAGATAATGAAAAATGTAAGACGAGGTGCAGTTCGGAAACTCAATGAAATGTATGGACACGGCAAAAGAAAACGAAGAAAACCTATAAAAAGACCTCTCATTAATAATTTAAACTATTTTAGGTCGAAGCGACGCAAATTTAATAACAAAAACAAACAAAAAGATATTTTTGAATAATTATGATTGAATGTATGAAATCAGAGCTTGATATTTTTAAAACACAGCCTATTCAGTCAAGTATTTTACGATCTGAAGAAGTTTCCTATAACCCTATTGCTTCTTTAGATAATCCATCTGTCATAGAATTTGTTTCACTAGGGCACGGTGATACATATAGAGACTTGTCTTCGACATATCTAAAATTAAAAGTACAAATTTAAAAAAAAGATGGAACTCAATGTAATAAAGATAAAAAAAACTGATGGAATAAATATACAACAACCAAGTGTGGTTAATAATATGTTACATTCATTAATAAAACAATGCAATGTTCAACTAAATGGAAAGAATATATCTCCATCAGATGGCAATTATCATTACAGAGCTAATATTGAATCATTGTTAAATTATGGTACGGATGCCGCTACAACGCATTTGGAGTGTGGTGGATGGATGCTAGATAAGCCAAATATAGCAAAAACAGATAATAGTGGTTCAAAAGAACGTCAAAAATTATACCAAAATAGCAATGTAGCGGAACTTATGGGGAAACTACATTTAGATATGTTTAACCAACCTACACTTCTCATAAACAATGTCGATGTTCGACATTATAAAAACCAGATTTTTACCTCTTTGCAGATGATACTGATGAATCTCAACTGAAAATTTTAGAAGCCACTTTATTTATGAGACATGTAAAATTAATCCTAGTGTGCTATTAGCACATAATCCTGTATTGGAAAAAACTAACGCCAAATACAATTACAAACGGGTAGAGGTAAAAACTTTTACCATTCCACAGAATAGTTCATCAATATCACTTGATAATGTTTTTATTGGACAGTTGCCAAACACAATCATTTTTTGCATGACAGAAAATACAGGTTACTCTGGAAAAAGGTCAAAAAACCCATACAATTTTAAACATTTTCATATTTCACAATTTGTGTTAAACGTAAATGGTGTTCAAATACCTAATTCAGCAATTGAAACCAGTTTTTCAGATGAAAATAATTGCTGTACAAGAGCATACAGTACACTTTTTTCAGGAACTGGAATTTACCATAATGATAAAGGTCATCAGATAACAAAAACCATGTTTAGTAATGGGTTTTTCATTCTAGCTTTTGATTTAACTCCAGATTCATCAGGAAATGAAATGTGTCAAGGTCTACTAAATCAAGGTACAGTTAGAATTTAGGCAAGACTATCAAAACCACTTACATCTACACTGACTGCTATTGTTTATGGAGAATTTGATGCAAGTTTACAAATTGATAAAAACCGAAATATACTCTCAAACCTATAAATAGCATATATAAAAGTAAATTTGAATATTTGAGAAAATGTCACTGTCTTGTGCACTTCTGGATGTAACATTTTGTAGTGATGATAATAATACCTTATTTGCGAAAGATATTTGTATAGTTGGTTTGAAAGAACCTTGTAAAAAGTTTGTAAAAGAGCTCAAGTATAAATTTCCAACTAGGGATTTTATAAATGATAATTTTGATAATTACTCTTTTGGAACTCTGTACAACGATAAAATAAATAAAGAGCTCTGTCAAATACTAAAAAAAATTGATGTTATTATAACAAATAAAAAAATCAAAAAAGAGTTTTTATCAAATTATATTAAAGAAAGAACTAAAGTATATGACTTGAGTCAATTTGATTGATGAATACCCTAGAGATAAGTGACGTATTAAGATGTAACAAACACACACGTAAATTTTTTAAAGGAGCTTTTGCTCTGGATCAACTCCCCAGAATAATTGAAAAACAAACTTTTTTAATTGTAAACACTGATAAATCAAAAGATCCGGGAACACATTGGTTAACTATTTTTAAGCCAAAGAATGGCTTCGATTATTTTGATTCGTTTGGTAGAAAACCAGATAAATTAGAAATTTTAAGTTACTTAAAAAATCAATGTATAATTTTTAATAAGAAACAGTTACAAAGTAACTATTCAGATGTTTGTGGGCAATATTGTTGCGTTTATACGTGGTATAGATGTAGCGGTTATAGTATGAACGCTTTTTTAAAACAATTTAATAAAGAAAATCATATAGAAAATGACAAAAATATAATAAATACTTTTCACCATATATTTGAAAATTATAATATTTCTCAATCATGTCTTCCTAAGAGATATAACATTTAATAATAAACTTTAGTGTAATTAAAATAATGGAAGAGCAAGGTCCTAGCATTAATTTGTTGCTGAGTTATACATATTTTCTCAACAGAAGTCACACATTAAAAATAGTTGTCGGATTTGACACAGATTTTTTTGAAGTTGCAAGTGTTTTTCATTGGATTGGAATGAAACCAATTATTTTAAAATATCATGAATGGTGTAAATTTTATGACCTATTTCATAAAAAATTTTGCAAGCAGTCAATTAAAAATTCAAAATTATGTTTACAAAGTGGATTAAAATCTACAGTAGGACAGAATCTTAGCATTAACAAAGAGGAAGCTGACGAGTTTTACAGTTTGATTGATTTCCTACATGCAGTAATTGCATATAATAAAACTGCAGAGCTAAATGTAAAGGAATATGCTAAAAAATACATAAAGACCTGTGAAGAAAACAATGTTGCAAAGTTGAAAGAAGAGATTTATATTCCGGTTCAAAAATTTAATATGCGATGTAATTTTTCTCGACTCTTTTATGAAATACCTGTATTTTTACAAAAAAAGATATTAAATAAAACAATTTTGTAACTATATAATTTGTTATTTATTTCATTATTTATAAATTAGGTATAATTTGTTATTTATAAATTTGGTATAATTTCTAAATAATCTGGATCTCCTTCTTCATCACTGATATCCCAAATTCCTGGAACCTTCTTGGTTATTTATTTCCGAAACTTGTTGCTCCTCTGCATCTTTTTCTAAGATTTGAAACGGTGGTATGAATTCTTCAGTTTCAATTAATTCCTCATCATCTATAGTGGATGTAATTTCATCAACCTGAATCTCATTTTGTATATTGACTATTGCAGTTTCCTCAGTAAATGGAAATGTAGTTGAATCAGGTTTCATTTTTTCTGTAAAATATATTAGGAAAATTGAAAATAAAATGATTTGTCAATAAAATTGAACCACGTTATATAATGCAGAACCCAGTCAAAATTCAAAGATTCAGAGTATATAAATAAAGAAATTCAAAATTAGATTTTTAAAACTAGTTTAATAGTTTAAAAATCATGCCAAGATCTAAAATAGTAAAAGAAATTCATATAGATCTGTAAAGAAAAGAATGTTACAAGGTTAAAAGTAGAGATTTTTATTCAAAAGTGTAATGTAATTCAAAAGTGTAAATTAGTTCAAAAATGTAATGTATGATGTAATTTTTCTCTCTCTTTTATGAAATACCTGTGTTTTTACGAAAAAAATTAAATAAATCCATTTTATAACTACATATACATATTAACATTAAGTACATTTAAACATGAATTTGAAAAATAAAGCAACTAAATAAAAGAAATTTATACCTTTTTTGAAATTTATATTTATTTATGAATAATAAAAACTTATATAACTATAAACCAATTTACATCTTTTATTGGTAATTTGCATATATTTTACCAAACGAATCAGATATATCTATAATAATTAAATTTAAATTTTTATCTTTATATACAAAATGTTCTTTTTCTTTTATTTCTTTTACAAAATCTGAATTCTCAAAAATATCAGAATATTTTTGAGGTACAAATATAATTAAATTGCGGGTCTCAAAGACCCACTTAAGACCATAAATGGTCTTTATTTGCTTAGCATTTATTATATGATATAGAGCATCTTGCTCCATATCTAAAGTTTTTAGGAAACTTTTTCTAGTTTCCACATTTTTGTTATTAAAAGCTTCTTTGAAGCTTTTTTTTGTTGGTGGTTCTTCTTCTTGAAGAAGAATGATTTCTTCTTGTTGTTGTTGTTGAAATTGTTGATGTTGTTGCTGTTGTGGTTGTTGTTGTTGTTGTTGTTGATGATGATGATGATGATGTTGTTGTTGATGAAGTGTCTGCGGTTCCTGTTGAGTTCTTATTCTTTTCCGTTTAATTGGGGCTAACTCCTCTGTTGGCTTATTTGTTGAGCGTAGGCGAAAATTTCTGCTGTGTTTTCCATTTTTGCTTCCTTTTTTCTGTATTATTATTATGTTGAGCTCTGTCTTTGAATTGATATATCTTAAGAAAGATTCCACTTTATTTATACTAAATTTTTCTTTTAAAAAATTGTATTATCAATGTTTAGAAATCAAAATCCTTAAGAAAACTAATTAAAAACAAAAAATTGTAAAGTAAGTTGTTTATTAATTTAATAAATTCTATAAATAATAATAAAACTATAATTTTTTTATATAATATTTTTCGCAACATTGTTGCATTTAACAGTGTTCTAAATTTAAGAAAACTCTTCTACATAAATTCCAATTATACTTTTTTATGAAAGAATATTATTTTTTATTTACCTATTCCTAAATTATTTATTTTTATTAGTAAATATTTTTCTATTTTTATTTTTTCTATTAACATTTTTGCAACATTGTTGCATTTAACAGTGTTCTAAATTTAAGAAAAAAGCTTTTACATAAATTCTAATTATACTTTCTTATGAAAGAATATTATTTTTTATTTACCTATTCCTAAATTATTTATTTTTATTAGTAAATATTTTTCTATTTTTATTTTTTCTATTACCATTTTTACAACATTTTTACAACATTGTTGCATTTAACAGTGCTCTAAAGTTAAGAAAAAATTTTCTACATAAATTCTTATTACACTTTTTTATGAAAGAATATCATATTTACTTATCCATTGATTATGACTATTATCAAAGCCTAAATATTTCACATATACTTTATTGCCTTTTCGTTTTAAAATTTTTTCAATTAAATAAGCATTGGGGTCTTTGACACTAGTCAGTTCCTGTTCATAGAAGCCACTACGAACTAATTTATTTTTATAATCTTTTAAACTATATGTAATCGGGTCTGTCTTGTTTTTGAAAGCTATTTTAAAAACTTCAGTTGAATAGTTAGGTTCATATCCTTTTTAAAAAGTACCTTTAGATTTTGCAATTCTGACAAAATCACCAACATTAAATTTTCCCTTATTAAATATTTTAGGGTAATTATAAATTGAACGAAGAATTTGTTTTTCATTTTGTGATGTAACTTGGTTTGGTTTTAACTAAATTGTACTATGTTTTGCATTATTATATTTTTCAATTAGTTTTTGTAAAAATTCTATCCATTTAAAATTTCCTTGTAAACTAAACTGTTTCCACATAATTGATTTTAATGTTCTGTTAAACCTTTCACAAACACTAGCCTTCATTTCTGAATAAGTATGATAGTGATTTATTTTATAGCTTTTCATTAAATTTTTAAATTTTTTGTTGAAAAATTCTTTTGCCTGGTCAGAATGAATATTTTTTGGAGACTTCCCCTCCCTTTTAAAAATCTTTTCAATACTTTTAACTACGTCATCTGCTGCCTTTGATTTAACTTTTTCCGCATATGCATATTTTGAAAATATATCGATAACAGTTAAGAGAAACTTGTATCCATTATTTACTTTTTGATAGGCCGACATATCTACAAGATCAATTTCCCATGTATCATTTAACCCTCTTTGAGATATTTTTCGTCTCCGAAATGTACGTCTAACTGGACGATGAATTTCAGATACTATTTGTGCTTTTGACATTATTATTGAAGAATTAAACTGCAAATGTGAATTTGAATAAAATCAGTAAATATATATATATATATATATATACTATTGTATATATATACTGATGTATATATAAAAATAATTTTTTGGCTATATTCTGAAAATTAAAAACGGTAAAATTAAAAGATTTTTTTTAATGCTATAATTTAATAGTTTAATACAAAATTTTTACAATATACATATGAACAATAATTTTTTAAATTTTTTTCTTTTTGAAGCCATAAGGAACTGAAGTATAATCATCTGCAAAAACTCGTTTTCTGGAATTTATTCGATATGACTTTATATATTATATTCTTCAAGCTCATATTCTTTATATTCGATATTCTTCAAGCTCATCTGTCATATCTCCTATGAAAACTCCAGTTGGAGGGTTATATTCTCCTTCACGTGCTACATATATTATTGAATCTGTATCGTAATACAAAACACGTTCTTTTAAATTGTCTAAGTAAGAATACAATTTTAAACGAGCTTGTGTGGTAGTGTAAGCAGCTACGCAAACGTTAACTGTTGATAATGATTCAGCTGTTTCTTCTTTGTATTCCCATTTTACCAAAACTGTTTTTTCGTTTATTGGAGTTATTTGATTTACATTCTCCGAAGGATCAGTAAGAAGAGTAAATAATTCATAAGGCTTATTTATTATTTCAGTTTTTGATTGATTTTTTCTCTGTCCAAATTTACCCCAGAAAGAGTTTAACATTAACTTAGCTAATAATCTAAGTCCAGGATTTTTTTCTATATCGTTAAACTGTAAATTTATGCCTTCCACTTTCGAAAATTTTTACACTTTTCTAAATATTTACACTTTTCCTTTGGTGTTCTGCAAAAGCTAGGCCAGCCAGAAGCTTCTTGTTTAATTTTAAGAAACTTGTTCATCATATCTGTAAAAATTCCTTGTTGTGATGTAAGGGGATTAAATTGTTTAACAGTATACTCCCATACCTCGTATATTTCCACAATTTTGTATCCCTGTCTAACAGCTTCTCTTACTTCATCTATAACCCACGTTCCTAAAATTGACTACGATTGTCATGCGAGCAGTCATCATTATTCATTTCCAAAGTGCATGTTTGACAGCAGGAAAACATTAGCTTATTATTTTGATTTATAGGCAAAACCGGGTGATAGAGTTTTTCTGGGGGAAGTATCAATGCCTTTATTAATCCTTCAGTATCATTTAAATTTAATTTATTGCATTCAATTTTTCCAACATGAACTTTTGGATGACGCACTGGAAATTTTCCATATTTACACACCCAAGAATATAGTGAGCATATATCTATATACATTATTTTTTCACCAGGCGCACATTTATAATATGTTCTTGTGTTTCCTGTTCTACCGCCATAAAACGCATCACGTGGTTTTAGTGATATCAAACTTTCGTTCTCCAATTTTGCGAAAAATTCTATGTATTCTTTTGATCTCATTTCGTTTCGAAATTCACACTCCCACTTTTCAATTACTTGATAACCTATAAAGCGTAATTTATTGGCTTTGGATAATGTAGCCTCATAACGTGTTTCATATGTTTTATCATTATTATTTTTGAAACATTTTGGATCACCGTAATAAGAGCCATAAAACTCAAATATTTGTTTTGTGTCTGTGCAATATCTGTCAACACGAAGACCAAAAATTACTTTTTCTTTTCCGTTACCACTATGCTGAATTTTTATTTTTCTTTGTTTTTCTTCCCACATTAACCATTTTATGGCAATGATTGACTGGTTTTCTGATAAGCGATATCCTTGTTTAGGTATAAGTCCAATTGTATACGGTTTTAAAAAATTCCTTCTAAAAACCAAATTACACGCTGAAGCAATTGTAGTGGCCTCCAAAAATGGCTCAACCTTACATTCTTGCAAAAATAGCTGTCTGAATTTAATACAGACTGCTGTCAAAATTTTTACGTCATTCATACAATGTTCTACAAGTTCCTTTTGGAGGTTAAAAGATTTGTTTTTATTTTTTTCATACCATTCAAGAAATTTGTTTTCTTTCTGATGCACTCATTGAATTATAACAGTAATATTTCCGATCGGGTAACTTTCCATTATATTTTATATTATTTTTACGATATCCTTTATAAATATCCTTTTTTCAAATTTATGTCTAAATCAAACGCTTTCGGTAAACTAGATAACGGCATTGGAAAATAGTATAATGAATCAATAAATTTCACGTTATCTAACAGCATTAAAATTATCTCTGTTCCCCTCATAATTAGTTTTGGTTTGATGATGGTTTTTTCTAAGATATAGTTTAATAGAAAGTGATTATCAAATGCTGGTCCATTATGTGCAATAACTATAACTTTATCAAATATTTTTCTTTGGTTGAGTATATATTCTAAGAACATTTGTATTGGATTTTGTTTCAACACATGTTCTCGAAGTCCACAAAAATTGCATCTTTCAACATTAGACAATATACAATGCGTGCAACGTTGTTCAAAAATACATAAATCAGGCTGATGTTCAATTATATCCCTTATTGCAACACCTTCATGAAGTTTCTCCCCGATGATATCATCTTGAGTTGTTTCGAGATCGTAGAAAATATATAATATATTTTTAAGTTCAGCTAATTCTTTACACGGTGTAATAAAGCATTGGTGGTCTGAAGCTACATTTATATTACAGTTTTTACACAAATGTCCATAGCATATATGATTTACATCGGTTCTGTATACTTTAAAGCATTTTGTACAAGAATTTATAAGAGTACAAATAGATTTTTTATTTGTAGATGATGTTGCTTTATGATTATCAAAACAAGTTTGACCTTTAAAACTTCGATTGCATACATCACATTTAATATTTGGAAAATTTAAGTCACATGCTGGAGATGATTTACAAAAGAAACACGACTGTTTACATCTGTGAGAAAATCTATTGTTATACGGAACATTACATGTTTGGCAAAAGTAATCACAACTAAATGCTGTTGTTAATGATGTAATTACATTGAAGTGACCTTCATCGTATATCAAATTCAATCTTTTTTCCTTATCTTCTTCACCTTGAAAAATAATTGATTTTCCTTTTCCTCTGAAATCAAAAACTACAATTTGATATTTAGAGAGGTACAGTTGAAATTTTTTGAGCTCACTGATACTAGCTCCTTTTGCTGGGATGCTTACATTTGAATTTCTTATTAGTTGTAATGCTGCTTTCAACTGAAGTTGACCTGTGTCTTTTCGCATTTTACAGTAGTCAACCGATTTTTCTATGAATGAGATAGCAACAACTAACGCACGTGGTAAGCATAAATTATCTTTGTTTTTGATTGAAATTATGCCTCTTCTTTTATTACATTCTTCTTCAAAATTGTTGTATCTTTTTCCTCTACCTCTTCCTGCTCGAAGTCGTACATACGTTACATTTATACAGAATGTATCTGAAGATAATTCTTCGGAGTTACTTTGAAAATTTTTTGAAATGACGTCCCAAATTTCCGAAATGTCAAGATCTTTTGCTTCTTTAAAATTGATCCAGGCTGGACCACGTTCATGAAAACTTTGGCATCCAAAAGTGACACCAATTTTGTCAGTAGGATCAACATTTTCAAGTAAATTGCTGAATAATTCTTCAATACCGGTTTTAATCCAATCTATTGGATCTTTGTTGTCTGGTACTGCATTTATTATAAACTCCAATTTTTTTCCAAAAATGTTGAATCGTTTTACATTCACTGATTTTATTGATTTTATTCGAATTTTTCTGTATTAATTTTAATTTCTTTTTTCAAATTTCCGATTTTTATTTTATTAAGACAACCAATCGCGAACGTTTCTAATCCTAGAATTTTCACTCTATTAACAATTTTTTAACTTTTTACACAATTTATACATAATGTCTTGCTTGTTACTTTAAAAAAAAAGCAATTACTCGTAACTTATTTTGAATCGCTTTTATTCCTTTGTTTTTTTTTTCAACATTCTTACATAACAATAAAATCTTATACGGTGATACTAAGAATTTTTTTCTTTCCTCTTCTTTAAATACTTCATAGAAAAAAAGATAACAAGAAGAAATAAAAGCATCTCAAAATTGCATCAATTTTGTCAAGGTTGAATCTTTATGTAACATTTAAAAACCAGTTTGCACTTTTTCTTTTAATTTTTTTAAAATTAGTTTTAAAATTTTAAAGCAACGTAGTTACACATCTTTTTGTTCTGTTTTCATTTTTCTCTCTAAATTTTATAAAGCATTTTTTCTTATTCTTTTCATATACGCCTATTACTTAAGCTAAGTATACATCAACAAGAAGTATACCTGTACCACGTTAGATATTTTTGATTTCTTGTTGTTTTCTTTTTATTACTATTTTTTTCTTGAACACAGAATAAATCTGTTTTATTTTTATATTCTTGTTTTCAAAATAGGTGACAAATGCAATTAACCTGACTTGAATTTTTTTCTATTTTTATTCTTCACAGATTATGCAACATACAATGCACTTAAGCAACATGTTAGTCGTTAAGTACTTCCAGAGCTTTAATTTCCTGGTTGTCTTCTTTTCATTCATATTTTTTTTTGAACATTCTTACAAACAAAAAATATCTTACACGACACACCGATCGACACACCGACAATAATCATTAGTTTTTCTCTTTTAACTTCTTTAAATAGTTAAAGTAGAAAAAAAAAAAAAACAACACAAATAGTTAGGTACATCTAAAAACGCATAATTTTTTTTCAATGGTTTGATCATTATGTAGACAGAAAAACAGGTTTGCACTTTTCCTTTATGAATTTTAAAGATGCGTTGTACCTTTTAAAATTGTTCTATCTTGTACGTTTAAACTTTTTTTATTTTTTTCCTTTTACATTCATTAACCATTTTTTTGTTTCTACTTTTCATATGCGCCTATTACTTAAGCCAAGTATACATCAATAAGAAGTAGACCTGTACCACGTTAGATATTTTTGATTTCTTGTTTTTTTTTTTCAACATTCTTACATAACAATTAATTAATGGTTTTTCTTTCCTCTTCTTTAAATACTTCATAAAAAAAACGAAAGAAAAAAACAACAAACAACAACATCTTAAAATTTGCAAGCATAAAAAAAATATTTTTTCTTGCTATTTCCATGTTTACCTATTACTTAAAACAAGTATACAATCCTTATAAACAACAAGACTTGTCTGACGGTCGCCGCCGCCTGCCTGACCTACTTTTATGTCGTTAACCTATCCTGTCTGACCTAATTACAGTTTGACCTATTTCCAGGTGGCCTTGACCTACTGACCTGTCTGGCCCAAGTGCCTACCTATCTACTTATGGCATATCTACTTATTTCATCTATAACTTTGGGAATTTGTAAATCTCTGTGAATGTCACTATTACGTACATACCAGGGAGCACTTTTCATTCTGAAAAGATTGTATTTTTTCAATATGCGTTTTCTTGGCACAATCCCAAAGTTGAATGCTATATAACCATATAGGTTTAATTACTTGGTAAGAGCCAGTAATTTTCTCTATATTTATTTTCAAGTTCTAGTTTTTTCTTTTTAACGTTTTCATTCCACCTTAGCTTGACATCCAGTGTCATTCCTAGGTATTTTGCAGAATTTTCGATTGATACACCGTTTAAATTTATTTTAGGTGGATTCTTTATATTTCTGTAAGAAAAATTAACATGCACAGATTTAGATTCATTTAGTTTTATTTTCAATTTGATAGTCCAGTAACTTATTTTTTCACTTGCTTTTTGTAATTTTTTTGTAGCTTCGTCAATATTCGATCCTACTGCCAATATTGCAGTATCGTCAGCAAATGTTGCTACAGTTACATTTTCTACTTCTGGTTCATCACTTGTATAAAGCAAGTACAATATAGGACCTAGAATACTGCCTTGAGGCACACCTACTTTTATTTCTCTTAGTGTAGAGTACTCTTCATCTTGTTTAATTCTAAATAATCTTTCAGACAAGTACGATTCGAGTATCTCTACATATTGTAACGGTATCAATCTTCTTAATTTAAATGTTAAACCTTCGTGCCAAACTTTGTCAAACGCTTGTGCTACGTCTAGAAATATTGTGGAGCATATTTGTTTTTCTTCGAATGCTTTTTCTATAACATTTGTTATTCTATGAACTTGGTCAATTGTTGCATGCTTGGATCTAAAACCAAATTGATGGTTAGGAAATAAATTTATATTTTCTATAATTGGCTTCAGCCTTTTTAACAACAGTTTTTCATAAAGTTTTGACATAATGGGTAGCAGAGATATTGGCCTATAAGATTTCGACTCATTTAATGGCTTTCCTGATTTTGCTATCATAATAACTTCTGCCACTTTCCAAGCGCTCGGAACGTACTTCAATTTTACTGCCGCATTTATGATTTTTCTCAAAAATCTTAGGGCTTTTTGTGGAAGCTCTTTTATAATCTTAGCTGTAATAAGATCAAAACTTGGGGCTTTTTTCAACTTTAAAGTTTTTATTATTTGACTAATTTCTTCTTGTGTAAATGGATTAATAGTGTTTTCTTCTATTATAACATTGTCTAATAAACAAAGATCAGAATTTATATCGTTTGGTTTGAATATATTTTCTAAATGATCTGCAAATAATTCGACTTTATCTTTATTATCCTTTGCCCAAGTTCCGTCTGGTTTCATGAGCGGCGGGGCGTGCTTAACCGGCTTTTTTATACTCTTCATTGCTTTCCACAACGAGTAATTTGATTCTTTTGTTGCCGATAAACCTTTTATATAATTTTCATATGCTACTGATTTTAGAATCTTGATTTTTCTTTTAAGAGATTGTGATAATCTGTTGTTTACGATTTCATATTTCAAGCTTAACCAATCTGTTGTATTATTTGTCAGTGTGGGCTTATTTAGTTTTCTAGTTATTTTTCTTTCAAATCTAGTATAACAGCAGAGTGATCAGAATCTAGATCATGGTTATCTTCTAGATTTATATAGTTGCCTGAAATTCTTTTGGTTATGAAGAAGTCAATTAGATCTGGAACCTTGTTGGTGTCTGTGGGCCATTAAGTTGGTTTGCCAGTCGAATGATGGCAACAACCTAACTCTTGAATAGCTTTTTTTAGGTCTCTACCTCTAGTTGAGGTTGTTCTAGAACCCCAATCAGTATGTTTGGCATTATAATCACCTCCTAGCAAAAATTTATGTCCGTGGACATTTAGGAGTTCTTTAAAAATATTTTTCTTAATATTGCATTTTGGTGGACAATATACTGCACCAATATTAAGGTCTTGTTTAGTAGATGAAATTTTGATCATAGAAAGCTGTATTTCTTCAGACACAATTTTGAATTCTTCATTATGTTTTATAGTGCCTTTTATTAGAATTGCACTACCTCCTCTCGGCTGATTACTAGGATGAACTCCCTTATAGCATTCATAACCTAGTATCTTAAAGTTTGAGTTTATTGTCAAATGAGTCTCTGATATCAGACATATATCAATATTTCTAGACCTTAAAAAAATTTCTAGTTCATGTTTTTTATTTAGGACACCATTCGAATTCCAAGTTGCAATACGTATTTTATCTAGATACATTTTTTACAATTCTTTTAGGGGTTTTATGAGATACATTAATGTATTTCTTTTCTATTTTGATTAATCTTATGGAGATTTCATCAATTTTTAACAATAAGTTTTACATCATGTGCATCACATCCTTGTCATTACTTTTAGGTTTCATAACCTTAGATTGTTTCTCTGTAAGAAGATTTTCTTCTGTTTTAGATTTTAAGGCTTGGGAGTATAAAACTCCATTCACAACTTTATTAGATATAAACGGTGTAGTTTTTTTCGGTGTTTTTATTACTACCATAACTTTAATTGGTCTAGTCAGTTTGTTTTCATACGTATGCCATTCCAACTTCGCTTTATTTATAAATTTTGTTAAAACTCTATAATCATTTTCGTTGTCAACATTAATTTTCAGTTGATCATTATTCATCATGTTGCCTTTAACATTTATATTGTCTTCTTTTATTATTTTTATAATATGAGAATAGTTTTTTATATTACTCAAAATTACCGGACGACGTTTATATTTTTTAGTGACCTTATTGTTTTCTTTATATTTTTCCTCTGGAGGTTTACTTTGCGGTTCCAAAGATGTGTTAACATCAGGAGACTTATCCGCTTTTCGTTTCTTCGGATTTCTTTTCGTATTCAGAATCCAATCAGTTTCTCTGATTAGTTCTGCTCCATCCGTTTCGTATGTCCCAACTTTAGTATCAGTGGATACATTTGGCACACTATTTTTTTCCTTTTTTAATTTTAAATTTTCTGCCTTAAGCTGGGAGATTTCTCTTTGTAAATCTTTACACAAGATTTCCAACTCAATTTTCTGGAGTTGACTTCAATATTACTGTCTTGCAGTAACGAACTTTGATTTTTATTATTACCCTTTTCGGTTTTCTTATTTTCGTTTTTAGCTGGACTTCTTTGAATCTTCGAGCCTTTCACAAAAGGATTTATTAATTTATCATAATTATACATGTTATTAATATTATTATTATTATAAACCACTGGCGACTCATCTGAACGTCTTAAACATTCAGCCAAGCCCTCGCCGGAAGCCGTGCTCTCTGCCGACACTTTGGTAGATATCCATACCGATTTTTACTATTATAAGACATTTTATTATTTTTTATTTTAATATGCTTTTTATACCTACAGCCAGGGTTTCTTACTGCCGCCCTCTGGGATCAGACGCAGACCAGGTAGCCGTCCATTCTGCAACAGTCGCTCCTGGATTTTTCATTGGATTTTAGTGGACTTGTACCACAAACATACCTTACTGAGGGTATTTCTTATCCCCTACCCTCTAATAGGGGGGATAATAATAATAATAATAATAATAATAATAATAATAATAATAATAATAATAATAATAATAATAATAATAATAATAATAATAATAATAATAATAATAATAATAATAATAATAATATTAATAATAATAATAATAATAATAATAATAATAATAATAATAATAATAATAATAATAATAATAATAATAATAATAATAATAATAATAATAATAATAATAATAATAATAATAATAATAATAATAATAATAATAATAATAATAATAATAATAATAATAATAATAATAATAATAATAATAATAATAATAATAATAATAATAATAATAATAATAATAATAATAATAATAATAATAATAATAATAATAATAATAATAATAATAATAATAATAATAATAATAATAATAATAATAATAATAATAATAATAATAATAATAATAATAATAATAATAATAATAATAATAATAATAATAATAATAATAATATTAATAATAATAATAATAATAATAATAATAATAATAATAATAATAATAATAATAATAATAATAATAATTATAATAATAATAATAATATTAATATTAATATTAATAATAATAATATTAATAATAATAATAATAATAATAATAATAATAATAATAATAATAATAATAATAATAATAATAATAATAATAATAATAATAATAATAATAATAATAATAATAATAATAATAATAATAATAATAAAAATAATAATAATAATAATAATAAGTAGATAGGTAGGCACTTGGGCCAGACAGGTCAGTAGGTCAAGGTCACCCAGAAGTAGGTCAAGGCCACCCGGAAGACCAATGCAATTTTGAGATGCATTGTTTTTTCTTTTTTTCTTGTTTTTTCTATTTTTATTTAGAAGTATTTAAAGAAGGGGAAATAAAAACCATTAATTAACTGCGAGTATCACCGTATAAGATTTTATTGTTATGTAAGAATGTTGACAAAAATATGAATAAAAAGAAAACAAACAGGAAAGCAAAAATATCTAACATGTGGTTTAAGTAATAGGCGTGAATGGAAATAGTAAGAAAAAATGCGTTTTTATAAAATGTAAAGAGAAAAATTTAAACAAATTAAGTGTACCTATGCGAATTTTTAAAATTAAAAGAAAAAAGTGTAAAGCCGATTTTTAAATCTGAATCAACCTTGACCAAACTGATATTTTGAGATGAATTTTTTTTCTTTCTTTTTTGTTCTGATGAAATATTTAAAGAAGAGGAAAGAAAAAATTATTAGTATTTTTAGATTTTATTGATATGTAAGAATGTAGAACAAAAAAAGATGTATTCTTATGTTGTGTTAAAAAAAAAATAAAACAAATTTTTTTATATGTTTGAAATAATTTTATAGAAATCTGTGCTGTCTTAATCTAATATTTTTTCTTTTAAAAGATACATATATACATTATAACAATTTTTAACAGCACATCTGAAATTGTTGTTTAATAAGTGTATAGGACAATTTGATTTAAAGTTATAAATCTTTCGTAATGACGGCAAGTTTCTGCTTAAATCTTCTATTTTATCACTGTCAATATACTTTTGAAGGAATAGTTTTTTTGTTCTCCTTTAACATACATTTTTTCAGCTGACTCCAAATAGTGTTTTAATATACATTTTACATCTAAATATTCAACTAGACCGTTATTCCATTTAAGTCCATTTATTTTATTTTCGCAATACTGGTTATTATATTTCATATCCGGACTAAGTTCCTCTGAGGGGTACGGTGTTTTGAAGTGATAGACAGTTGGAATTAAACTTCCGTTTTCAAGTATGGCTAATTCTTTTAGGAAATATAGCTTTTCATTTTCTTGTAAAAATTGTAGGTCAACTATGAGAACTCGTTTAACCATGTCGACGGTTTGTGTAAGAATACTCATTAGAATAAATAAATTTACATTTATATTCACTTCGGCAAAAGAGCTTTTCATATAAATATAGGTTAACAGTGCTATTTTTAACTAATACAACTATGCTATTTCATCCATTTACAATGATGGTAGCGGGGTCATCATGCTGTGGTAAAACCACTTTTATTCATAATTTAATAAAGTATAAAAAAGAAAATATACAACCACATATTAATAGAATTATTTGGTGTAATCCATACAAAAATGCCGTTCCAAAATATTTAAAAGATGTGGAATATAGTAACACTATTCCGGATTTTAATGACAATCAAGAACCTTTGTAAATTATTATCGATGATACGATGTTAAATTCCCATGATAAGTATGTATGTGATTTATTTACTAGAGGATCACACCATAGAAATTTATCTGTAATATTTGTAACAAAAAATGTTTTTCACCAGGGTAAATTTTCAAGAGATATTTCGGTTAAGTGTAAATATCTAGTACTTTTCAAAAATCCAAGAGATAAATCGCAGATATTACCTCTAGCTCGCCAAATATATCCCAATCAAATCAAAGCATTTGAAAAAGTATATAATGAAGTTACGTCAGAACCATATAGGTATATATTAATAGATCTTACTCAAGACGTTAATGATATATTTCGATTAAGAAGTGATATATTTGGAAAAGGTTTGTGTTTTTGTATAAGAGATCAATTAGAACAATTTGGCAAAGAATATGAAACGTTTGAAGGTCAACCGTCATATATTGCACCTATTAAAAAGCTCTAAACCGAAATTTCAGAAAGTAATTATAAAACATTGTGACCCTGAAGTAATCAAAACATTTTGTGAAATTGCTTTAAATATTTTAAAAGGTAATTGTAATCTAAGTAAAAAATCAACAACCCAATTACGAAAGTATAAAAACGAATTGAGATCCCGCAATTGCCGCCAAAAATCTATAAATAGTAAAAGAAAAATCATTATTCAACGTGGTGGATTTTTACCTACACTTCTTGGTGCAGTACATCAGGTATAATCGGAAATTTTATAAAATGAATAATACAACATTTAACAAAATGATTATACTAAAACCCGAGATTTATGAGAAAATGAAACAAAATCTAGACTTTGAATTAAATGAGTTGGATAAAAATACGAAAAAAATATTGTTAAATAAATATCTAACAGACACTCAAAAATGGTATTTATACAGACAAAATCTATTTAAAATAAGAAACAAAAATAGAGTGCTTCCTAGAAATAAAGAGGAGAAAGTAAAAATTACGGAAACAAAAGGTACTCAAACTCGTGCAAAACCAATGTATATAGATGCGGAAGCTCAATCGCATTTTCTTGAATATAAGAATGTAGGAATACAAATTGTTCCTGAAGAAGAAGAAGTATATAAAAAGAAGCTGATGAGGAAGTATTTGATGATGAAATTCAGGAAAATGTTTTAACAAAAGCATTTTCAGCTGCTTCAGTTGGAGTACGTCTTAGAAAAAGAAAATCAATTAGAAATCAAAATGTACAAATTTTTGAAACTGATATAGGAGACATTATAACTGTTCCTTTAGATAGCCCAAGCCCACCAACGAAAAAAGAAAAAACTATAAATAGCAAAGAGTTGAATAATTCATCAAGACGTGTTTAAAGGTCAGCAGTAGGTAATACTCAAACAGAACTTAATTTTCCAATTCGTAAGAATAAATCCGCAAGCTCATGGACAACATACAAGTAAATGATGAATTTTATGTCACTTTACTCAGTGATTCTTCTATGAACTATTATCCAGAAAATTCATTATCATCTTTTATGTAACAATTAATCCTAGTGTGCTATTAGCACATAATGCTGTATTGGAAAAAACTAATGCCAAATACAATTACAAACGGGTAGAGGTAAAAACTTTTACCATTCCACAGAATAGTTCATCAATATCACTTGATAATGTTTTTATTGGACAGTTGCCAAACACAATCATTTTTTGCATGACAGAAAATACAGGTTACTCTGGAAAAAGGTCAAAAAACCCATACAATTTTAAACATTTTCATATTTCACAATTTGTGTTAAACGTAAATGGTGTTCAAATACCTAATTCAGCAATTGAAACCAGTTTTTCAGATGAAAATAATTGCTGTACAAGAGCATACAGTACACTTTTTTCAGGAACTGGAATTTACCATAATGAAAATACCATAATAAAGGTCATCAGATAACAAAAACCATGTTTAGTAATGGATTTTTCATTCTAGCTTTTGATTTAACTCCAGATGCATCAGGAAATGAAGTGTGTCAAGGTCTACTAAATCAAGGTACAGTTAGAATTGAGGCAAGGCTATCAAAACCATTTACATCTACACTGACTGCTATTGTTTATGGAGAATTTGATGCAAGTTTACAAATTGATAAAAACCGAAATATATTCTCAAACCTATAAATAGCATACATAAAAGTAAATTTGAATATTTGACAAAATGTCACTGTCTTGTGCACTTCTGGATGTAACATTTTGTAGTGATGATAATAATACCTTGTTTGCGAAAGATATTTGTATAGTTGGTTTTAAAGAACCTTGTAAAAAGAACGTAAAAGAGCTCAAGTATAAATTTCCAACTAGGGATTTTATAAATGATAATTTTGATAATTACTCTTTTGGAACTGTGTACAACGATAAAATAAATAAAGAGCTCTGTCAAATACTAGAAAAATTTGATGTTATTATAACAAATAAAAAAATCAAAAAAGAGTTTTTATCAAATTATATTAAAGAAACAACTAAAGCATATGACTTGAGTCAATTTGATTGATGAATACCCTAGAGATAAGTGACGTATTAAGATGTAACAAACACACACGTAAATTTTTCAAAGGAGTTTTTGCTCTGGATCAAGAGCAAAGAATAATTGAAAAAAATATTTCAAGAATAATTGAAAAACAAACGTTTTTAATTGTAAACACTGATAAATCAAAAGATCCGGAAACACATTGATTAGCTATTTTTAAGCCAAAGAATGGCTGTGTTGAATATTTTGATTCGTTTGGTAGAAAACCAGATTGATTAGAAATTTTAAGTTACTTAAAAAATCAATGTATAATTTTTAATAAGAAACAGTTACAAAGTAACTATTCAGATGTTTGTGGGCAATATTGTTGCGTTTATACGTGGTATAGATGTAGCGGTTATAGTATGAACGCTTTTTTAAAACAATTTAATAAAGAAAATCATATAGAAAATGACAAAAATATAATAAATACTTTTCCCCATATATTTGAAAATTATAATATTTCTCAATCATGTCTTCCTAAGAGATATAACATTTAATAATAAACTTTAGTGTAATTAAAATAATGGAAGAGCAAGGTCCTAGCATTAATTTGTTGCTGAGTTATACATATTTTCTTAACAGAAGTCACACATTAAAAATAGTTGTCGGATTTGACACAGATTTTTTTGAAGTTGCAAGTGTTTTTCATTGGATTGGAATGAAACCAATTATTTTAAAATATCATGAATGGTGTAAATTTTATGACCTATTTCATAAAAAATTTTGCAAGCAGTCAATTAAAAATTCAAAATTATGTTTACAAAGTGGATTAAAATCTACAGTAGGACAGAATCTTAGCATTAACAAAGAGGAAGCTGACGAGTTTTACAGTTTGATTGATTTCCTACATGCAGTAATTGCATATAATAAAACTGCAGAGCCAAATGTAAAGGAATATGTTAAAAAATACATAAAGACCTGTGAAGAAAACAATGTTGCAAAGTTGAAAGAAGAGATTTATATTCCGGTTCAAAAATTTAATATACGATGTAATTTTTCTCGACTCTTTTATGAAATACCTGTATTTTTACAAAAAAAGATATTAAATAAAACAATTTTGTAACTATATAATTTGTTATTTATTTCATTATTTATAAATTAGGTATAATTTGTTATTTATAAATTTGGTATAATTTCTAAATAATCTGGATCTCCTTCTTCATCACTGATATCCCAAATTCCTGGAACCTTCTTGGTTATTTATTTCCCAAACTTGTTCTAAATAATCTGGATCTCCTTCTTCATCACTGGTATCCCAAATTCCTGGAATACCTTCTTGGTTATTTATTTCCCAAACTTGTTGCTCCTCTGCATCTTCTTCTAAGATTTGAAACGGTGGTATGAAATTATCAGTTTCAATTAATTCCTCATCATCTATAGTGGATGTAATTTCATCAACCTGAATCTCATTTGGTATACTGATTATTGCAGTTCCCTCAGTAAATGGAAATGTTGTATAATCAGCGTCCATTTTTTCTTTTAAATTCTTTCTGTGGAGTTTTATTAAGAATGAATGAAAAACAAATTAAAACCCAATATTTATACGAAGTTGTTGAGATATGGAGGACTTTTTAATGTAATGCAGAATAGGACAGTCAAAGAAACAATTCAAACTAATTTCATTAATACATGTAATTTTAATTTTTTAAACCTGAATCTGAAAAAATAAATAAAAAGAAAATTTATTTGAATCTGAAAAAATAAAGAAACTAAATAAATAAAAAAGAAAATTTTTTTTAAACCTGAATCTGAAAAATAAATAAAAAGAAAATTTATTTGAATCTGAAAAAATAAAGAAACTACATAAATAAAAAAGAAAATTATATTTTTAAAAATGTTATGTTAATTTATATTATTTTAAACCTGAATCTGAAAAATTAAGAAGCTGTATAAATAAAACGAAAAATTTATTTAATTTGATATAGAGCATCTTGCTCCATCTCTTTTATTTTAAACCTGAATCTGAAAACATTTTAAACCTGAATCTGAAAAATTAAGAAACTGTATAAATAAAAAGAAAAATTTATTTTTTAAATTTTATATTTATTTATTAATTTTATTAGTTTTATAACTTAAGTTCTAGCTTAGATTATGAAACAAATTACATAATTTATTGGTAATTTGCATATATTTTTCCAAAAGACTCAGATAAGTCTATTATATTTAAATTTTGGTTTTTATCTTTAGTTAAAAAATGTTCTTTTTTTCTTTTATTTCTAATAAAAATTTTCATCATCAAAAATATCTGAATATTTTTGTGGTATAAAAATTATTAAATTTCGAGTCTCAAAGACCCACTTAAAACCATAAATGGTCTTAATTTGTTTAATGTTTAAAATTTGATACAGAGCATCTTGCTCCATCTCTTTAATTTAAAAAAAATTTTTTTTGCTTTCAATATTTTTTTATTGAAAGCTTCCTTGAAAGACCTTTTTGTTGGTATTTCCTCTTCTTCCTGAAGACAAATATTTTCCTGCTCCTGTTCTTGTTGTTGTAGTTGAAGTTGTTGTTGTTGAAGTTGTTGTTGTTGAACCTGTTGTTGTTGTTGATCAACATGTTGATGTTGTTGTTCTTGTTGTTGTTGCTGTTGCTGTGGGTGATGAGGATGATGTTGTTGTGGATGGAGCGGCTGCTCTTGTTGACTTCTTCCTCTTTTTCGCTTATTTTGGTTAGAAGCCAACTCTTATGTTGGTCCCATCCCATACAAATACATTTCTGATTTGGTGTTTTCCATCTGAACTATTTCTTTGAATTGATATATCTTAAGAAAGATCCTACTTTATTTATACTAATTATACCCGTACGATAGGATCGGATATAATAAAATTACTCCTCCGTTTGTAACACCTCGAAATAAGCGAGCTAGATATACCTTCAAAGGTATGGATCGGAAAAAAAATTCTAAGACTTTTGAGCCATGTCCGTCCGTCCGTCCGTCCTTCCGTCAGCACGCTAACTCAAAAACTAAGAAAGCTAGAATCTTGCAATTTACACAAAATATTCTGGGAATAATTTGTAGGTTCCCTCTTTTTTTTTGGTTGAGTTTGGATCTAAACTTAGGGTAGCTCTCAAACACCTAACTTTTAGATCCCCACATTTTTTTTGAAATAGAGCTATGAAATTTTAACTGCTGATAGATCTCACAAAAATATTAGTTTTATTTTTAATAACTTTTTTTTGTAGCCCCACCCTTTACGGAGCTACAGCTCCTCAAAGGTTCAAAAAAGCTCTATATTTAAATTGTTATAGCACAAGTTGTATAAGGTATATCTTCATTTTGAAAACGCCAAAAGATTACTTCTTTTATTAGCTTTAAAAGTATATATACAATAAATATATATTTGTGGCATACGGTGTCTTAATTTACCGTTATACAAAACTCAAATTTTGCAAAATCCTTTAACCCTTCTATCTTTTAAACGGTTTAAGTTGCAAACTCGAAATTTTGACAGAAGTTAAATCTTTGAAAATAAGTATGAGTCATTTCGGAAATTTTTTTTGTATCAACCCCGTTTAGGAGCTGTAAGGGGTCAAAAACAGAAAATTTCCTATTTTTAAACATCTGTAACTTGAACACCTGTTAAAATTTTTTTGAAGTAATACACAAAAATTAAAGCTTCAACATTATACTTTTATTTCTGTTAACAACTTTTTTTAATAATATAGGGTTACTTTATAATTGACGAAAGTGTTAGTTGATTTTTTCAAATTTTCTAACAAATTTCTTTGAAACGAATTTTTTCCATTTTGTTTTACTCGATAATTTGAAATTGTTGAGGATATAATGCGTAGTATAAAAAAATGTAAATAAATAAACAACATAACGGTTGCTTGAAGAATTTTTATTATTATTTATATGATATTGATATATATACATACTTATATAATATCATGTTTATTTACAATATATCGTATATGTCACTAGTGAATGAATGATAAGAGTATAGATGTATATTATATAGCGCCGTATTTACATACATATATGTATTTTATTGTACTGATAAGAAATTATTCTGTCAATGGAATATTTAAATATAATATAATATAATATTTAAAATTATATTTACTATTTTGTACTAAGTAAATTTAATATAAATTTACCGCTTAGTATTAAATGGTACTATAGAATATTTGAAAAAGTTTTGGATTGATAATCGTTATGTGGAAGGTTACAATCTGCTTTTGAAGAATGTACATATAAACATATAGTTTGAATATATGTGCAACCCATAGTTTTAGAAATTATAAAATTCACCCAAATTATTTTAAAATACTAAAATATTAAAAAAATAATATTGTAAGCAGAGTTAGCTGTTAGCTGTGTTAGCTGTGAACATACTAACGGTTCGTACGGGTATCTAAGAGTTGACAAAGGCAACTGTATTCTTCCTCGTTTTTTCTTCTAAATAATTGTGTAAAAATCAAAAGACTTAAGAAAATTTTTAAAAACAAAAAGTTGTAAAATAAATTATTTATTAATGTAATAAATTCTAAGTGATAATAAGGAAACTTTAATTTTTTAAATAGCATTTTTTGTAACATTGTTCCGTTTCTCAGGGCTCAGTGTTAAAAAAAAATCTGTTACATAAATTCTAATTATAATTTTTATGAAAGAATACTATTTGTTTTTTTTTTTTTTTACCTATTCCTAAATTATTTATTTTTATTAGGGAATATTTTTCTATTAGCATTTTTGCAACATTGTTGCTTTTAACAGTGCTCTAAAGTTAAGAAAAATCTTTTACATAAATTCTAATTATACTTTTTATCAAAAAATATTATTTTTTATTTTTTACCTATTCCTAAATTATTAATTTTTATTAGTAAATATTTTTCTATTAGCATTTTTACAACATTGTTGCATTTAATAAAAAAAATGTTTTACATAAATTCAATTATTATACTTTTTTATGGAAGAATATCATATTTACTTATCCATTGATTATGACTATTATCAAAGCCTAAATATCTCACATATACTTTGTTACCTTTTCGTTTTAAAATTTTTTCAATTAAATAAGCATTGGGGTCTTTGACACTAGTTAATTCCTGTTCATAGAAGCCACCACGAACTAAATTATTTTTATAATCTTTTAAACTATATGTAATCAGATCTGTCTTGTTTTTTAAATGTATTTTAAAAACCTCAGTTGAATAGTTAGGTTCATAATCTTTTTGAAAAGTACCTTCAGATCTTGCAATTCTAACAAAATCACCAACATTAAATTTACCCTTATTAAATATTTTAGGGTAATTGTAAATTGAACGAAGAATTTGTTTTTCATTTTGTGATGTTACTTGATTTGGTTTTAACTTAATTGTACTATGTTTTGTGTTATTATATTTTTCAATTAGTTTTGGTAAAAGTTCAATCCCTTTAAAATTTCCTTGTAAACTAAATTTTTTCCACATAGTTGATTTTAATGTTCTGTTAAATCTTTCACAAACACTAGCCTTCATTTCTGAATAAGTATGATAGTGATTTATTTTATAGATTTTCATTAAATTTTGGAATTTTTTGTTGAAAAATTCTTTTCCCTGATCAGAATGAATATTTTTTGGAGACTTCGCTTCTCTTTTAAAAATCCTTTCCATACTTCTTACTACGTCATCTGCTGCCTTTGATTTAACTTTTTCCGCATATGCATATTTTGAAAATATATCGATAACAGTGAAGAGGAACTTGTATCCATTATTTACTTTTTGATAGGCCGACATATCTACAAGATTAATTTCCCATGCATCATTTAACCCTCTTTGAGATATTTTTCGTCTTCGAAATGTACGTCTAACTGGACGATGAATTTCAGAGACTATTTGTGCTTTTGACATTATTATTGAAAAGTTAAACTGCAACTGTGAATTTGAATAAAATCAGTATATATATATATATACATACATATATAAATTTTGGATTACATTCTGAAAATTAAAAACTGTAAAATTAAAAAGATCTTTTTTTTTAAACAAAATACTATAATTTAATAGTTTAATACAAAATTTTTACAATATATTAACAATAATTATTAAATTTTTTTCTTTTTGAAGCCATAAGGAACTGAAGTATAATCATCTGCAAAAACTCGTTTTCTGGAATTTATTCGATATGTCTTTAATTCAGGAACAGTGATGACTCTGTGATCGTGTGTTCGACGAATACTAGGAAATGTTATATTTATTTCTTGAAGATTGTTTAATTTTTTAACTAATTGTTTCATAGAGCCGAAATTTATTTCTTGTGAAGCGTTATAATTTAAACGAATACCTTTCACTTTGCAAACAGTTTTTCGCATTTGGAGTTGGTACTATATATTTTGTATGCATAGTTCTTTGCACCACCACTAACAAATTCTGTAATATAGCTTCCAATTCCATATTCTTCAAGCTCATCTGTCATATCTCCTATGAAAACTCCAGTTGGAGGGTTATATTCTCCTTCACGTGCTACATATATTATTGAATCAGTGTCGTAATACAAAACTCGTTCTTTTAAATTGTTTAGGTAAGAATACAATTTTAAACGAGCTTGTGTGGTAGTGTAAGCAGCTATACAAACGTTAACTGTTAATAATGATTCAGCTATTTCTTCTTTGTATTCCCAATTTACCAAAACTGTTTTTTTCATTTATTGGAGTTATTTGGTTCACATTCTTGGAAGAATCAGTAAGAAGAGTAAATAATTCAAAAGACTCATTTATGATTTCAGTTTTTGATTGATTTTCTCTCTGCCTAAATTTACCCCAGAAAGAGTTTAACATTAATTTAGCTTATGATCTTAATCCAGGATTTTTTTCTATTTCATTAAACTGTAAATTTATGCCTTCCACTTTCGAAAATTTTTACACTTTTCTAAATATTTACACTTTTCCTTTGGTGTTCTACAAAAGCTAGGCCAGCCTGAAGCTTCTTGTTTAATTTTAAAGAACTTGCTCATCATTTAAGTAAAAATCCCCTTTTGTGATGTAAGGGGATTAAATTGTTTAACAGTATACTCCCATACCTCGTATATTTCCACAATTTTGTATCCCTGTCTAACAGCTTCTCTTACTTCATCTATAACCCACGTTCCTAAAATTGACCTACTGCGATCGTCATGAGAGCAGTCATCATTATTAATTTCCATGCTACATGTTCGACAACAGGAAAACATTAGCTTATTATTTTGATTTATAGGCAAAACCGGGTGGTAGAGTGTTTGTGGAGGAAGTATCAATGCTTTTATTAATCCTTCAGTATTATTTAAATTTAATTTGTTGCACTCAATTTGTCCAACAGGGACTTTTGGATGCCCCACTGGAAATTTTCCACATTTACACACCCAAGGATATAGTGAACATATATCTATGTACATTATTTTCTCACCAGGAGCACATTTATAATATGTTCTTGTGTTTCCTGTTCTATCGCCATAAAACGCATCACGTGGTTTTAGTGGTATCAAACTTTGAGTCTCCAATTTTGAGAAAAATGCTGTATATTCTTTTAATCTCATTTCTTTTTGAAATTCACACTCCCAATTTTCAATTACTTGATAACCTAAAGATCGTAATTAATTGACTTTGGATAGTGTAGCCTGATAACGTGTTTCATATGTTTTATCATTGTTATTTTTGCAACATTTTGGATGACCATGGTAATAACAACCATAAAACTCAAATATTTGTTTTGTGTCTGTACAATATCCGTAAACACGGAGACCAAAAATAACTTTTTCGTTTCCATTACCACTATACTGAATACTTATTTTTCTTTGTTTTTCTTCCCACATTAACCATTTTATGGCAATATTTGATTGATTTTCTGATAAGCGATAACCTTGTTTAGGTATAAGTCCAATTGTATAAGGGTTTAAAAAATTCCTTCTAAAAACCAAATTACACGCTGAAGCAATTGTATTGGCCTCTAATAATGGCTCAACCTTACTTTCTTGCAAAAATAGCTGTCTGAATTTAATACAGACTGCTGTCAAAATTTTTACGTCATTCATACAATATTCTACAAGTTCATTTTGAAGGTTAAAGGACTTGTTTTTATTTTCTTTATACCATTCAAGAAATATTTTTCTTTCCGACGCACCCATTGAATTATAACAGTGATATTTACGATCGGACAGCTTTCCATTATAATTTATATTGTTTTTACGATTAAACATATGAGGAAAATATCCTTTTTTCAAATTTATGTCTGAATCAAACGCTTTCGGTAAACTAGACAACGGCATTGGAAAATAGTTTAATGAATCAATAAATTTCACTTTTTTTTCTTTCGTTATCTAGAAGCATTGAAATTGTCTTTGTTCCTCTCATAATTAATTTTGGTTTTATGATTGTTTTGTCTAAGATATAGTTTAATGAAAACTGATTATCAAATGCTTACCCATTATGTGCAATATCTATAACTTTATCAAATATTTTTCTTTGGTTGAGTATATATTCTAAAAATATTTGTATTGGATTCTGTTTCAACACATGTTGACGAAGTCCGCAAAAATTGCATCTTTCAACAAAATACATAAATCAGGCTGATGTTCAATTATATCTCCTATTGCAACACCTTCATGAAGTTTCTCCCCGATAATATCATCTTCAGTTGTTTCAAGATCGTAGAAAATATATAATATATTCTTCAGTTCAGCTAATTCTTTACATGGTGTAATAAAGCAT
>OX352772.1:237487871-237490371 GCA_947095535.1 Poecilobothrus nobilitatus
TATCGGTTATGATAATCGGATGTTTTTCCTCCCATGGAATGTTTGCGTGCTGCAACCGTCCGCCAACTCTGAGAATGTTATCTGCATCTATGAAAGGATGAAAATTATTTAGTCTTTCACCAGCTGGTACTCCAGCCCTTAAATTTTTTATTTCATGTGTGAAGGTATTTTGTTGCATGTGACTAATTAGAAGTTTTTCAGCTTCCTGTAATTCTGGTACAGTCAAATGATTTGAATGCAATTTGATTTTTTTTATAATATTTCTTACACGCATAATGTATGCTGTGACCCTTACCAATTTTTGTAATGTTGAATACTTATTGAATAATTGGTCAATAATGCTTTCTTCTTGGGTTGAGAGGTGGCACTTAAGTGTACCTTGAACTTCTTTGTTTCTAATAATGTATCGTTTAACTGTGGTAATTTTGGCCAATCCTGTTCTTCATGTAAAAGCCAATCAGGTCCATTCCACCATAAATCTCCTTTGAGTAATTCATTTGGATAAAGTCCTCTAGATGCTAGATCGGCTAGATTACTGTTTGTTGGAACATGGCTCCACATTTCAATTTCACTCATATCTTGTATTTGTGAGATGCGATTTGCTACAAAAGTTTTATGATTACCGGGATGACTTCGTAACCATGCCAATACAATTGTTGAATCCGTCCTTGCATAAAATTTAATTTTTTCGAATTTCATGGCGTTTTTTATGGTTTGGTATAACTTGCATAGTAATACAGCTCCACATAATTCAATGCGTGGTATTGATATCTGTTTCACAGGAGTGACTATCGCTTTTGAGGTTAATAATTTAATTTTTGCATCTCCCTTTTGATTTAGCGTTTTAACGTATAATACTGCTGCATAAGCGTGTTGTGAACCGTCGCAGGAACCATGAATCTCCACCGAATTTGATGTAGTTTCAATCCATCTAGATATTGTGATATTTTCAATGTTGTAAATTTCCTTTTGTATCTTGTTCCATATATCTTGTACCTCTGTAGGAAGACTCTGGTCCCAATCCACTCCTTTTAGCCATAGTGATTGCATTAAGATTTTTAATTTTATGGTGAATGGTGCCAAAAATCCTAACGGGTCAAATATTTGCGAAATTGTGCTTAAAAATTTGCGTTTTGATAGTGGTGTTTCGCAAAGTTTTATTGTTAATTTGTATTTGAAATTATCTGATTTTGGAAACCAATTTATGCCCAAAGTTTTTATGCTTTCTCTAGTTCTTTAGTTCTCTATCTTCGGTAGGAATACCTGCCAATAGTTCTTCAATGTTTGATGTCCACTTACGAAGATTAAATCCACCTGATTTCAAAAGATCATTTATTTCATCTCTTATTTGCACTGCTTCTTCTACTGTGTTAGCACCTGTCAAAAGATCATCTACATAAAAATCTGTTTTTATTATATTGGTTGCAAGGTTATAAGTATCCTTCTCATCATTTGCTATTTGATGTAATGTGCGAACTGCTAAATAAGGTGCCGACGACGTTCCAAAAATTACTGTCTTTAACGTATAATCTCGAAGCTGTTCATTTGGATTTCTTCTCCAAAGTATTCTTTGGTATTCCGCATCTTCAGTGTTCATTCAAATTTGCCGATACATTTTTTCGATGTCAGCCGTAAAACCAATTTTGTATTTCCGCCATCTTAATAAAATCCATCTTAATAATAAATCATCTTGTATCTTAGGACCCTTTAACAGCATCTCGTTGAGTGATGGCCCATCAATTGTTTTATTGGAGGCATCAAACACCACACGAAGTTTCGTTGTAGTGCTATCTTTATACACTGCATGATACGGGAGATAATTAGTTTTATAGAATGTCCTTCCATTTTTGTTTTGCCACATATTTTCGATTTCGGCTGATTTAGCTAAAACCATGTGATCCAAGTGTAAATATTCTTGCATGCATTTCTCATATTCTGCGTGCATTTCAGGAAGCTTTGTAAATTGGGTCTCTAAACTTTTAAACCTGGAAAACGCTGATGACCGAGATTTTCCAAACTGTGATTTATCACTTGTGTGCTTGAACGGTAGTCGAACCACGTATCGTCCTGTGGGCAAACGCTGCACTGTTTTGACATAAAAATTTTCGCAATATTCTTCTTCTGGGGTGAGGTATTTTATTACAGGCGTAATTTCTTCTATCTCCCAAAACTTTTGTAATTCATCTTGAATCGTGAGATGACTATGATATGTTGAAACTTCTGATATTGCAGTTTTTATTTGCTTGCTCGTAGCTTCCCCCGACACAATCCATCCAAGCACGGTATTTTGAGCTATAGGGCTGCCAGGTTCGCCAAATTTAACACCGTTTAAAATAATTTTCCAATATGTATCGGCTCCCAACACCATATCAATCTTACCGGGTTCGTAATACTTGGGATCAGCCAACTCCAAACCCTCTAAATGTTTCCAGGACTGATTTGGATATATTCGATTTGCCGGTAGGATTCCAGTTAATTTTTTCAGTACCAGGGCGTCTAC
>OX352772.1:237502871-237546315 GCA_947095535.1 Poecilobothrus nobilitatus
TTCTTCGTAGAGTAAAGAGGTTTAAGTATATAGTATTTCAAATCAATTCTAATAAAATATTTATTTTTTGAAATTTTGAAATTATTTGGTTAAAATAAAAAAAAATTTTAATAAAATATATATACTAATTATTATTATTAATAAACTGTAAATTTATAATAAAACAAACAGCTGCAAATTTTGTTATTTAATTTTTAATTTTGTTTTTTCTCTTATCAATAATAAACAATCAAATATTTTTATTTTTAACTTTTTAAATAAACAACAACAATAAGTTAGCAGTGCTGGTGGTTGACCATTAATATAAAAATTTTTAAATTTGAAATAATTTTTAGTTTTTATTTTTTTATTTATCAATAAATATTTTTAAATTTGAAATAATTTTTAGTTTTTATTTTTTTATTTATCAATAAATATTATACAAATTAAAATTTAAAAAAAAAAAAGTTTTAAATATGGGGACTCCGCTGAGGGGTCCAAACTCTTTTGAATTTCTCTTTGATGACTGTGTGGGGAATTTCCTCCCAGTCTCTCAAGCCGGTAAAAGGAAAAAAATCAGTGATAAAGCTACCATTGATTTTTTTAATCAATAAAATTACCCACTACTTCCACAAACTCAAAAATTAAACAAAAAAGAGCCAAAATTCATCATAATAAAATCGGCTGATCCTAATAAAAACCTAAGAAGCCATATTATAATTGTTATCGAGAAATATTGGAACAAGTCTCCAAGCAGTTTAGAGCAAGTTACAATAGGGAAGGTAATTTAATACTTGAAACAGCATCAAAAGATATAGCCGAAAAATTTTTGAAAAAAATGAAACTAGGAGAAATTGACGTAATTATAGAATATCTTAATTATCGTAATCACTCACAAGGGACTATTTTTTCCCGTGATTTAATAAATCTTTCCGATGATTAAATTCTACAACCTCTAAAAAATAAAAATGAGAACATAGTGAGCATATATAGATTTAAAAACAGCAACACTGATTCAAACAACAAAGAGGAATCTTACAACGGCCGGATCAATATAATATTTGACCAAAGTGAACCCCCTAAAGAAGTAAAGGTCTGCTTCTTGCTATTGGAAGTTAGAAGATATTATTCAGCGCCAATGCGTTGTTCTAAATGCCAGCGCCTAAATCATAGAGTTAAAAATTGTAGGACGCCTGTGCCTAAATGTGGGAAATGTGGCCTAAATATAAATCCAAATGATATAGAAGTTCACCAACAAACTTGCCATAAGATTAACTGCATTAATTGTGAAGCAGCAGGGTTTGAAGATAGAGATCATCTATCCAGTGACAGAAATTGTCAAGCATATTTAAGAGAAAAAGAGCTAATAAAAATAAAAACAGATCTTAAAATCACTAGAAAGGAAGCGCTCGAAAAATTTTCAACAATTAATGTAGCTGAACAGAACACTTATGCATCTACCTCTAGAAACTCACAAATAAATGATCAGAATAAAACAAATATAGTAAACAAAAATCAAACACAAGAAGAAATTGAATACATCAAACTTAAAAAACCTACACAAATAGATCCAATCATTGAAATTAATAATACAAATAAAAACGAAGCAATCGTTAACAATAAAATTTTCGACCCAGAGCTTTATAAGCCTAAAGGCGATAATAGTAAAGCCAAAGGAGCATAGTAAAGCCAAAATGAGCAAAAAAAAATGAATCCACCCCGTTCCCTTAAAAAACCAAAAAATGAAAAACTTTTAGAAAAAAACAAAAAACTAAACCGCAAACCATAAATACAGTACTAAAAAAACACATGGAAGATATAATAGAATTCGATGATATTATGTTAGTCTCAAACGATATAAAAACATCTACATAACTAATTAAACATTACCAATAGAAATAAATAATACACAGTAATAAACTTTTTTGATTATGCCAGATTTCAATTCAATTATTCAATGGAATATTGCAGGACTAAGTTATAATTTAGAATACCTTGATATCATTACAACAAAATTTAAGCCAGCTATTTTAGCTATTCAGGAAACCAATATTCAGTATAATGATTCAATGAAGAGTTATAAAAACTATATTTGTCATTTACCACCATCTTCCTCCAGAATAGGAGGTGTAGGATTTCTCATCAAAAATAATATGAACTTTAAACCAATATCCATTAATTCATCACTCCAAGGAACTGTGATTAAAACCTTTTTGCCAAATATAGATAAAGAAATAACCATTGTAAATTTATATTTATCTCCTAACATAAACATAACTAGAAATCATAAATTAAACATTATCAATCAGATTGAGCCACCTTTTCTTTTATTAGGAGATTTTAATGCACGTAGCCACATGTGGGGTGATTTCACAAATAATAAAAATGGAATTATAATAGAAAAAATGCTTGAAGACATGAAAAATTTAATACTACTCAATAACAATAGCCCAATGCTTCTCAGCACAAAAGGGTCCTTCACATGCCCTGATTTATCAATAGCAGATCAAACAATAGCCAATAAACTCTACTGGAAAACCGTAGAGAATCCTAAACAGCAAGATCACATCCCCTTACTTATAAACACTTCTAAACCTTTAATAAACAATAGCCAGGTGTTATCTCAAACAATTAATATAAAATCCATTAAAATCCACAACAGATACCATACAAAAACCGCAAAATGGGATAAATTTCAAATCGAGGTGGAAAAAGTGCTGGCATCTATAGCCAAAACAAATAACATAAATAAAGACGCCGCTACATTAGTTAAGGTACTTAGAAACGCTGCTAATTCATCGCTAAAAAAAATTAAAATTGACCTAAATAGATTGAATAAGCCTATATGTTTCAATAATGAGATTAAACAACAGCAAAAAACATGTACCAAAGCGTGGAAAAAGTTTAAAAGTAATAACTGTATTGCAAATCATATAGAACTTAAAAAACAAAATAGTATTTTCAAACGAACCATTAAAATTGCAAAAAAGGAAAAATGGAAAGACTTTGTAAACGAAATAGATGGTAAAGACATGTCACAAATATGGAACAAAGCTCGAAGAATACTTAATATAAATAGGAAAAATAAAGCCCACATCACATTAATCCATAACAGTCATATGATAACCGATAGCACTTAAATAGCAAATAAAATGGCAGAAGAATATACACAAAATAATAATAGAACTGGTAATAACGCACGCACATTTTCTCAAATACAATCATAACACCCATGCAAAAAACATTACTTTAACAAACAAAAAAGCCAATAACCTAATAAATTTAATTTGTCGAAAAAAGTTTGGACCCCCAATAGAAACAGCATTAATTATTGCAAAACAAATAGTATTAGGTAGAGTTGATTATGGGCTAACAATTTATGGGTTTACAACAGAAGCAAATGGAAGAAAAATTCAAACTACAATTAATCAGGCACTAAGATTGGCCACTGGAACTTTAAATTTAACAAGAACTGAAATATTAAGAATCATCACCAATACGCCCTCGTTTTTTGAAAGAAGAAATATGCTGGCAGCAAGAATGGTAGGTCTTGCGTATCTTAATCCTTGGCACCCACTACACAACATTATTTTTAACACTATACATAATAAGGAAAGAAACAATAATAACAGTACAATAAATAAAGCAATAACAATATTTAAGCAAACACAAATTACCAAATAATACAAATAGTCAAACCCCTCCGATTCCCCCATGGGAAAATCCAAATAAATACATAAATACATCATTAGCTAAACATAAAAAAAATCAACTTCAACAGAAACCTATCAGTGCTTTTTCGAAAGTAAAAGCAGATATCCGGCCACTAATCAAATATATAGAGATGCTACAAAAACGGAAGAAGGGGTGGCTCTTGCCATAGTTAATGAATCCGAGACGCTTAGCCGAAAACAGATGAACTATACAACCACAATTTATAATGCAGAACTTCATGCAATATATGAAGTTATAAACTTAGCCAAAAAGCAAAATGGAAGCACAAACATCTATTCAGATAGCTTAAGTTCTATCAATGCTGTAAAAAAAGGGTCTCTTAAAGAGCAAATTATTAATAACTAAGGCATATAATTAATATAAACAAAGGGAAAATAAGAATCTTTTGGATTCCTGGTCACTCTAATATCAAGGGCAATGAGGCAGCAGATGAAGATGCAAAAACAGCAGTTAAACAACCATTAGAAAAAAACTTATCATTGGCTTTTAATCAATTTAAAAAGGATATAAAAGATTTAAATTTTAAACTGAAGCAAATAAGTTGAAATAATAGTGACTCTCTACTCAAGGAAGTATATTCTGAAATTAAGCACATGGAATATAATAACATGGGAAAACTTGAAAGAACTGTAGGTATTAAGGTTATGAAGATAAGATTGGAAAAAACGTTGGCGACCCATAAATATATTTATGAGGGAACTGATCCTCCCTGTTGTGAATTTTGTCATCAAACACTGACTATCAGGCATATAATATTGGAATATCCAAACCAAATTAGCAAGATATCATTAGAAAACCTTAAATGTCAACATAAAGATGATATACAAAAGATTCGAAAAAGATTTGAAGTTTTTGGAATCTGGGATACCCTTTAAAGATGAAAACAGCTGTTTAAGTAGCATGAAAAAAGAAGAAGATATTTATATTCTTACTAAAAACAATACTTTTTACTGACATAGGATTAAGAAAAATTTATAAATTAAACATACAATAATAGAACATAAAATATTTCTATTAAATATAATTAACAAAACTTTAACCATAACTTGAAATAATTAAAATATCTGTATGCAAACAGCCACACCCGAGAGGGAAAGGTTGGAAATTTTTCCGTCATATATTTATATATGACGGGAATTAATAAATAATAATAATAATAATTAATTTAATTGAATGTCGAGTTTTGATAATACAAATAAATGTTAATCTTTTAACTCTTAATTCAAAAAATAGCAACTAAAATTATATTTTATAGAGTTAGTACTTAAATAAGTATGTACTTTAATATATGTTAAATTATTCTTAATACAATCCCTGCACCAGAAATACCATCAAAATAAATAAAGTAAGTATTATTTTTCTTATAATATACTTTTACTAAAATCTTTAATCTTATAACTATAATCTGTTAATATTTTTTTTTTAAATTATGCATATTATTTTATATTATTGAATTTAAATATAGTACAATCTTCAATTGGTAAAATCATGCATATTATAAACTAAAAAAAAAATTCTATTAATTATTTTTGTAATTGAACACATTTTACCATTTCAATTTCATTAAATTTATAAGACTAGATATGTATATTATTAATATTAATATTTTTATAAAACTGAACACATTTTTTATAATACCTGTGAAGACTTAATCAAAAATCATCAATAGGTAATTTTTAAATATTTTAATTATTTTTTAGAAGTACATCATATTATATCATTTATTTTAAAACTTCCAGATGATTTTGATTCGAATGATTACCAAAAGGATCTTGACTTTGATGATGAAAAAGTAACCGTAATGTAATTTTAATTTATATTAATTTATATTAATAAATGAAATTTTAATTTAGTTAATAGTATACAGTAATATAATTTTAGTTTAAGTTAATATAATAGTTTTAAGGATCATTCGTATTTAAGCAGTAGAAAGAAGAGGAGCAAAATTTGATTATAAATTAAATTAAATTAAAATAAAAAACTTTTTGGAACAACATTTTTTTGGCGTACTTATTAACTATTAAGTATTTTTTTTGGAAGAACAACTTTAGCGTATTATTAGGCTTACTATTAAACATGGTTCTTCGAGCCGGATGAATAGAGATTGTTGGTTGAATTGTAAGTTTAAAAAAAAAAAAATAGTGTGTAATTTTTTTTATTAAAATATATAAAAAGAAAAAGGAGAAAATTTAAATATATATACAAGTACATAATTTTTAAAGTTATTAAAATTTATAATACTATAGTTTTACATTTATATAACGTTAGTTGAAAAATAAAATAAATTTTAAAATGTTAAAAAATTTGCTCGCTAACTATAATAAATAAAAAACTAATTGTAAAATAAAGCATTTATTGTCTTTTTAATTAATTAAAATATTAAGCAGCAAGGAAAAATTCGTAATTCTTTAATTAGGTTCGAGAGTAATTACAAAAAGGATTCGAAAACGCGTAAAACAAAAATTTATTTTAAAAACAAATTAGACCAGTTAGAGGTCAACTGGCAGAAGTTCAAATCAAATCAAGAGACAATAATTCTTGATGCAGATGAAGCCTGTGCAGAATATTTTAATAAACAAGTTTTTGGTGAAGTTGAAGATTTTGTATTTGACTTCAGAAATACTTTAGAAGAAGACTGTTTCAGCATCCACTCAAAACAAGAATGGATCATAATCAACATTCATTACAGAAGCGCTCGTCAAGAAATTGAATTTGAAAGGTTATCCCAGCTATACAAAGATAATTGGTTTAGGCAACAATGAAGCAGGTACCGCAAAACAAAAGATTTCAGTTCAACTTTCCTGAATTCACAATGAGTCCAATTTGAGTGTCGATGCCCTGGTACTGAAAAAATTAACTGGAATCCTACAGTCAAATGGAATGTATCCAAATAAATCCTGCAAACATTTAGAAGGTTTGGAGTTAGCTGATCCCAAGTATTACCCGGTAAGATTGAAATGACGTTGGGAGCGAGGATCAGCCCCGAATTTGGCGAGCCTGGCAGCCCTATATCTCAAAATACCGTACTTGGATGGATCGTATCTGGGGAAGCTACGAGCAAGCAAATAAAAACTGCTATACCAGAAGTTTCAATATATCATAGTCATCTCACGATTCAAGATGAATTACAAAAGTTTTGGGAGATAGAAGAAATTACACCTGTAATAAAATACCTCACACCGCGGAAGAAATATATTGTGAAAATTTTTATGCCAAAACAGTGCAGCGTTTGCCCACAGGACGACACAAATGCTAAATCTCAGTTTGGGAAATCTCGGTCACCAGCGTTTTCCAGGTTTAAAAGTTTAGAGACCCAATTTACAAAGCTTCCTGAAATGCACGCAGAATATGAAAAATGCATACAAGAATATTTAGACTTGGGTCACATGGTTTTAGCTAAAACAGCTGAAATCGAAAATATGTGGCAAAACAAAAATGGAAGGACATTCTATAAAACTAATTATCGCCCACATCATGCAGTGTATAAAGATAGCACTACAACGAAACTTCGTGTGGTGTTTGATGCCTCCAATAAAACAATTGATGGGCCATCACTCAACGAGATGCTGTTAAAAGGTCCTAAGATACAAGATGATTTATTATGGATTTTATTAAGAGGGCGGAAATACAAAATTGGTTCTACGGCTGACATCGAAAAAATGTATCGGCAAATTTGGATCAACACTGAAGATGCAGAATACCAAAGAATACTTTAGAGAAGAAATCCAAATGAACAGCTTCGAGATTATACGTTAAAGATAGTAACTTTTGGAACTTCGTCGGCACCTTATTTAGCAGTACACACATTACATCAAATAGCAAATGATGAGAAGGATAATTATAATCTTGCAATAAATATAATAAAAACAGATTTCTATGTAGATGATCTTTTGACAGGAGCTAACACAGTAGAAGAAGCAGTGCAAATAATATAGGTAGGTAGTCCTACCGAAGATAGAAAACTAAATGGTGTGATTAAATTTGACATAGATGAAAAAAACTTTGGATATAAATTGGTTTCCAAAACCAGATAATTTCAAATACAAGTTAACAATAAAACTTTGCGAAACACCACTATCAAAACGCAAATTTTGAAGCACAATTTCGCAAATATTTGACCCGTTAGGATTTTTGGCACCATTCACCATAAAATTGAAAATCATAATGCAATCACTATGGCTAAAAGGAGTGGATTGGGACCAGAGTCTTCCTACAGAGGTACAAGATATATGGAACAAGATACAAAAGGAAATTTACAACATTGAAAATATCACAATACCTAGATGAATTGAAACTACATCTAATTCGGTAGAGATTCATAGCTTCTGCGACGGCTCACAACACGCTTATGCAGCAGTATTATACGTTAAAACGCGAAATCAAGAAGGAGATACAAAAACTAAATTATTAACCTCAAAGCGAAAGTCACTCCTGTGAAACAGATATCAATACCACGCATTGAACTATGTGGAGCTGTATTATTCTGCAAGTTATACCAAACCATAAAAAACGCCATGAAATTCGAAAACATTAAATTTTATGCATGGACAGATTCAACAATTGTATTGGCATGGTTACGAAGTCATTCCGGTAATCATAAAACTTTTGTAGCAAATCGCATCTCACAAATACAAGATATGAGTGAAATTGAAATACAAGATATGAGTGAATGGAGCCATGTTCCAACAAACAGTAATCCAGCCGATCTAGCATCTACAGGACTTTATCCAAATGAACTACTCAAAGCAGATTTATGGTGGAATGGACCTGATTGGCTTTGACATGAAGAACAAGATTGGCCAAAATTACCACAGTTAAACGATACATTATTGGAAACAAAAAATTCAAATTACACTTAAGTGCCAACTCTCAACCAAGCATTATTAACCAATTATTCAATAAGTATTCAACATTACAAAAATTGGTATGGGTCACAGCATACATTATGCGTGTAAATATTATAAAAAACATCAAATTGCATTCAAATCATTTGACTATACCGGAATTAGAAGAAGCTGAAAAACTTCTAATTAGTTACATGCATCCATTGATAGATGCAGATAACATTCTCAGAGTTGGCGGACGCTTGCATCACGCAAGCATTCCATGGGAAGAAAAACATCCGATTATCATAACCGATAAACATCCTTTAACTTCATTAATAATAAATAACATGCACAAAATAACATTATATGGAAGTACTCAATTAATGATCGGTATGATTAGAAGAAAATATTGGTTGCTAAACGTGAGAAGTGAAGTCAAACGTCACATATATAAATGTGTCATATATTTTAGGCAAAAAGCTCAACAATCTCAACAATTAATGGGCACTCTACCATCACCACGGTTAAATATGACAAGATCTTTCCAACATACTGGCGTAGATTATTGCGGCCCTATTGAAATAAAAACATCAAAAATTCGAAATGCCAAAAACATGAAAGCCTTTTTATCAATTTTCATCTGCCTAGTTACTAAAGCAATACACATAAAGGTAGTGTTAGAATTAACATCACATGCCTTTTTAGCAGCTCTAAAACGCTTTGAAGGAAGACGGGGGTTGTGTACTGACTTATACTCTGACAATGGTACAAACTTTGTTGGATCTAGAAATATTTTAGAAGATTATTATGTAAAATACCTAAAACAAATAATGAAAGAAACCCCAGAGTTAGCGGCAAACGAAAACATAAAGTGGCATTTTATACCACCAATGTATCCCAATTTCGGTGGATTATGGAAAGCAGGTTGAAAATCGGCCAAATACCATTTAAAAAGGATATTACACAACAATAAATTTTAACAATACTTTTGAAGAACTTGTAACAACAACAGTACAAATAGAAGCATGCCTCAATTCGCTTCCACTATGTCAGTTAACAGATGACTCGGAAGATCTTACAGCTTTAACTCCAGGTCATTTCTTAATCGGAGGCCGTTTATTATTGGTACCACAACCTACAACATTACACAATCACGAACATTGTTTGAAAAGATGGCAATTTATGCAACAACTTGTTCAATCATTTTGGAAAAGATGGCACTGGGAATATTCACACACATTACAACATAGACCAAAATGGCAATATCCTTCAAAAAATTTGGAAATGGGAAACTTAGTATTGATAAAAGATGAAAATCTACCACCATGTAAATGGTTACTGGCAAGAATACTGGACACACATTCTGGAACAGATGAATTAATACGAGTTGTAACACTTAAAACTAAAGATTCCATATATGAAAGAGCTGTTTCTAAAATTTGTTTATTAGCAATTATAGATAACCATTCAAACCTACCATAAAATAATGGGCAACCTAATACAAAAATTAATAATAAACAACTTAACATATAATATAAATGAACCTAATATAAATTGGAAAATAAATTAACTAATTTAATATAAAATAATAATAAATTCGATAACCTAATACAAATTTGAAAATAAATTAACTATTAACTAACTTAATATAAAATAATAATAAATTCGATAACCTAATACAAATTTGAAAATAAATTAACTAACTTAATATAAAATAGATATATATATATATGTGTAAAACTTACAGTTCAATTAACAATGGTAAATCCAATAATCAATCCAAATATTGTAAATAATCTCTAAGCAAGCAACTTCACAATTCAGCATAAATTAATTCACTTACAGTTCAAATGTTATAACCTAAAAATTTCAAATAACATTTTGTACACAGTAATAATATAATATATACACGTATAAATATTAAATTATAACATATTATTTAATATGAAATATCACACCAAATGCGAGACATCAACTTTATTTTGGCATCTATGTTATCATATCTGCCAAGGCCGGGAGTTTGTTCCAGAATCACAAGCAACATCAACCTAAAATGAAAAAAAAAAAACACAAAGAACTTTATTCTTTTAAGCATTTTATAAAGTTATACTTATCTAAATGAACTGGAGAAACACAGCAACATCATCTGGAATTTCATCTAAAACCTATAATAGAAATGTATTAGAAATTGAATATATTAAAAATTAATTTTAAAATTTATAACAATTAAATATGAACTTACTTGTGCTTATTTTAGAAATCTCTATAAATGTCAAAATAATATAAAGCTTTTGGAGAAAAAAATAAATAGTTGAATTATAATAAATTATTGTTAAAAAGCTTTCTAAGAAAGAAATTGAATTATATAATTATGTAATAAAAAATTAAAAACAAGAATCGAATTAAACTTACTCACTTTTTTTGTTATACACCATCATTATGTACAAGAATAGTAAAACATTTTTTTTGTACATAAGAAAGGTTAATGAACTCAAACCGTAATGTAATTTTAATTTAAGTTAGCATAATAGTATACAGTAATATAATTTTAGTTAATATAATAGTTTTAAGGATCATTCGTATTAAAGCAGTAGAAAGAAGAGGAGCAAAATTTGATTATAAATTAAATTAAATTAAAATAAAAAATTTTTTGCAACAACATTTTTTTTGGCGTACTTATTAACTATTAAGTATTTTTTTTGGAAGAACAACTTTAGCGCACCTTTATAATTAGGTGTACTATTAAACATATATATATAAATTTTCCAAACAATTTTATTTAACCGAATTAAGATAATTAACTATGATAATTATATATGGTATTATATGATTAAGTATGATTTTTTCTCAATCAGTTTCAAGCCATCTGGGCAGAAAAATTTCACAACAACTTCAATAAAAAAACGAGGAAGAATACAGTCGCCTTTATCAACTCTTAGATACCCGTACGAACGCGTTAGTATGTTCATAGTTTGTCACTCTGCTTATAATATTATTTTTTTAATTTTTCAGTATTTTAAAATAATTTGGATAAATTTCATAATTTCTAGAACTATGGTTTCTAAAGACTTTTTCAAATTGAGTTTTCAAAAGTAAATAATTAAAAGACATTGAATTTACATTAAAACTGGAAAAGTTTTTATTTATTTTTGAAGGACAATGTTCGCCATTTATACTCTGAAAATTATATATCCCATGTGATCACCTCTTGCGTCTTTACAGTACCTGATTCTTTTATCAAAATTTTCGGTCATATTCTGGCATAGTTGCGGGTCTATCTCACGAATAACTCGAATAATTTCTGCTTTCAATGCTTCAACATTTCGAGGATTATCCTTGTAGACCTGTCCTTTCACATAGCTCTAGAGAAAGAAGTCTAACGGTGTCAAATCGCAGGATGTTGAAGGAGTGTCAAATCGCACGATGTTGAATTCACGTCACCGAATCTGGAAATAACATGGTCTGGCAACTTTGTATGCAGTAATTGCAGTGTTTCTCTAGCTGTATGACATGTAGCCCCGTCTTGTTGAAACCACATGTCCCGAGTATTAATATTTTCCAGTTTTCGCCATAAAAAAGTTGTGATTATGTCGCGATGCTCTTCCAGCATCATTTTCGAAAAAGTACGGACCAATCACACTGCCAGACCACAATGCACACCAAACATTGACTCTTTGTGGATGCCAAATACGGCAGTTTTGTTTATTAACGTAGCTTCCGATCTCGAAATGTGCTTCGTCCGAAAACATGATTCTTTTTAAAAATCGTTGTTTGGTTTCAGTAACCAATTGGCAAAGTCCCAACGCATGGAATGATCTTGTGTCAGTTGAAATTGACCCTTCTACAATTGTAGGCCTTCAACGTCAAATTTTTGTGCATAATACGCCATACAGTTGACTCAAAAAGTTCCAATAGTTGCGAACACCGGGAAATTGACATGGTGGGGTTATCTCTAACACTATCACTCACAACCCAATATTTTTTTGTGAACGACCGGCACGAGCATACTGATATCTTTCTCGATCTTGTACTGCACCGGTTTCTTGAAATTTCCGGATAATATTACTAAATTGTTGCTCAGTTGGACGATTATGTCCATCATAAAGATCGCTTAATTTGCGAAATAAATTTCTTACAGAACGACCATTTTCATAAAATAATTCAATAATTTCAAGACGTTGTTGTAATGTATAGAACTCCATTTTTATAAATGGCAAACCTTCAACTGTCAAAATGGCATATAATATGGGTACGTTCCACGTTTGAAGTGTGTTACACAGGCGTCTACTTTTGAAAACTCAATTTAAAAGACCAACTATATGTTTTTCAAACAAATTAAAACAAATTCAAACTATATACTTATACATTTTTCAAAAGCAGATTCTAATCTTCCACCTAACGATTACCAATCCAACACTTTTCCAAATATTATATACTTAGTACTATTTAATAATAAACGGCAAATGTATATTAATTTATATTAAACTTACTACAAAATAGCAAATATATATTAACATGCGTATGTATTATATAGAATATATCACCATACATTGCATTATTTCTTTAAATATATTTCATTCATAGAATAATTTCTTATAAATACAACAAAATACGTACATATATACACCGATATATATATAAATATTCTTATTATACATCATTCATTCGTTAGGTACATATGCGATATGTAAATAAACATGATATATAAGTATGTATACCAATATCAGATAAATATAAATTCTTCATATAATTTTTATTTATTTAAATTTGTTTGTACTCTTCAACAACTTAAAATTATTGAGTAAAAAAACAAATTCAAAAAAATCGTTAAAGAAATTTGTTAGAAAAATTGAGAAAAACCAAGTCACACTTTCGTCAACTTTAAGTTAACACTTTATTAAAAGCTGAACAATAATAATAATAATATTAATAATAATAAGAATAATAAGAATAATAATAATAAAAATAACAATAATAAGAATAATAATAAGAATAATAATAATAAAAATAATAATAATAATAGTAATAATAATAATAATAAAACGACGTTCCACAAATCTGGTCTTAAGATGGACCCTTTGGCAGCTCCTGCGGCGATTTGTTTCCTTCTGGTTCCGCTTTCACTGTTGTATACTAAGCTTCGTTCATTAAGATAATCTTCTAAAATTCTTTGCAGATAAGTGGGTATGTGGAATACATTTTGCAATGCCTCTATCATATCATTCCACCTCGCTGAGTTAAAAGCCCAATCTTAACATCCAGTGTTACAAGAAAAACATATTATACATAGTAGTCTGTAAGATGAAGCCGTAAAACGTTCTCCTTTACCCTTGTCTAGCAATACTAGTTTTGCCTCCTTCCATCTCTTACAAAAAACGCCTTCTTTTAAACAGGTATTGTACATGTTTAGCATTGTCTCCGAGCAAACATCGACTGCTGCTTTTATGGCTTCTTTAGGAATCCCGTCAGGTCCAAGTGCTTTTTTGTTCCTCAGAGATCTCGCTGCTGCTTCTAGCTCCTCTAGGGTGAATTCTGGTATTTCCTCATTTATATACCCTGAATATATCTCGTTTCTTATTGGATGTGTGGGGAAAAGCGCATCTACAATAAATTCCATTTTTTCTGCTGTCATTGCACTATCGGCTGCTGAAGCTTTGAATTTCTTCATTGCAATTTTGTACCCCAAACCCCAGGGTTCGGTATTCACCTCTTCGCATAATTCTGTCCATTTTTTGATTTTGTTTTTCTTTATGGCAATTCGGAGTTATTTTCTGACTATATTGTGCTCCATCGATGCAATCGCCGCCTCTGGTCTGTTTGTGATCCGCTGTGCTACCCGACGTAGGTGCAAGCATTTCCTCCTTATTTCTGCAATTTCATCCGTCCACCAGTATACAGTGGCATAGATACATCGCAAACCCGTGCAATGCTGTTAATCACTGAGTTAACCATCGCTTTTGATTTTGCTCTACCTCCTAAATTTTGCGAGAACAGCCTTACTCTTTCAAAGCTATTACTCAAAGTCAATCTCATTTTATTGCGATCAAGTTTTTTCACATTCCTAATCTAACATTTAGGTCACGACTTTTCAATCTCTCTGTCGGAGCAGCATGTAACTCGAATGATATGTATTGGTGATCGCTACCATTGTAGTCCTCGAGTACTTCCCATTTCCGGATGCTATACAGGAGGCGAACTGATGCTAGTGTTATATCTGGTATCGTTTCTGTGTACACCGGGAGTCGGGGTCGAGGCCAACCATGTCGATGTTGGCCCTATATTTAAGACTATCAAATTTTGTCTGGCTGCCATGTCCATTATTTGTATGTGGCTCTCCCCATTCTACGGCTTTAGCACTGAAATTTCCAGCCACTACTATGCTCCCTCTTATGTCTGCTATTACGTCCTCTAATTTTTCCATTTTTGTTTTGAATTGCTGCGTTGTTTGGTTTGGTGTGAAGTAGCAGCTAATAATTGTGAGCCTGCAGTTTTTGATCCAAACAAAACCTCCATCTTTGCCATGGCTCTCTGCCATCAGAAAACCAGTTCGCGATGTCTCTATTCCTATACTGTTCACTTATTATTACTACGTCGGTCTTTCTCTCCTGAACATTCAGAGTTAAGACATCGTCCCCCAAACGTCTTCTTTTAGACTTTTTGCTATTCTTTGGCATGTGAATGATTTTGTTTTCAACTTTTGGTTGAATAAGCATTTTTCCTTCTTGATCCAAGTGGTGACCTTCATGATCAGCACGGTCCGGGATCCTAGTGGGATTTTTAACAAGGTGAGAAAGGCGGAACAGTGAGGAGAATAGTTCAACATGTTTCCCAATTGAGTTTTGACTCCTGGAAATGTTGCTAAAAAATTGAAGCCTTTAAATCTGCCGCCAGAACAATTTCAATTTCTGGAGATGTGTCTAAAACTGTATTGATCTGGTTAGATGGATTTTTAATTTGCATAGAAGTTTCTTGTTCATTTGAGTTGGGCAAAATAACTTAAGTGGACAAAATAATTAAGTTAAAATACAGTTTAAAATTAAAATCAAAATTAAAATGAAATCAGAGTTGAAAGTTGAAATTGTAGTTAAAATCAAAATTAGACTTAAAATCAATTTTAAAATTACCATAGATCAAAATCTGAATTAAAGTATATATAAATTAAGATTAAGGTCAAAATTAAAATTAACAAAAAATTAAAATTTATTCAAAATTAAAATCAAAAGTAAAAGTGCACGATTTAAATAACCCGAGCTTGACAACACTTAAAAATAAATTATTATCAATAATGTACTATTAACACTAATATTTTAATATTTATTTTGATTGCACCATATCGAGAACGTTGTCACCCACCTACAACAAAAGAAGACAAAATAAGTTGACATCCAAATCACGCATAGTTATCGCGAGGCCAAGGGCAATCATCACAGGCCACTGGCCTTCATGTGATGCAAATCCCGCACAACACCTCCTGAAGAAGTTGCAAAGTAGCAAACTAAAGTGAGAACTTTAAGCACTATCTTTGCAGATGTTCGGCCCTAGCTGTGGTCAGATTCCCCTTACTCGGGAAACCGTTCTACCACAACCTCAACAAGCTCTTTAAACACAGAATTACAGAATTAATTTAGCATCTCACACCTCGGGTTGGATCTAAAACCGAAAACAACCACAAAACAAAGGTCACGTGATTGCAAAGGGATCAAAATATCGAACCCTAGTATGCCTCAAAGTAGCATGGTGAAGATCACCACCCTAAGTTCGTGCCTATCTAAATTAAATTAATTTTTATTTTAAATTCAAGGGATTAGATAAAGAAAGATGGTATTTGACCATATTTGAGCTTACTCCAACAATAGATATTAATTCACAAGAAAAATTACTAAATAAACAAAAAACAAAAACATATATGTATATAATTTTAAAAAATTTGCTTCATTTTCTTAGTAATCAAAAAAAATATACTAACAAAATTTATAATTAGATAATTTAAAAGGTTGATCCCTGTCGTATTTTTTTTATAGCAATGCAGGTTCAAATGTTTTTCCGCTCAATATAATTTGAAGGCGTTTTTCAGGTTTGAAAGTGGATGCGATATAAAGTCAACTTAAGGATCTCCATTTTTTTTTCATTCTAAAATTTAATTTTTCTATAAATTAAATTGTGCAAACAAAATGAATGAAGGTAATATTAAATAATATCTGTATAAATCACTCTAGCAGCCCCTCAGATCCGATACCGGTCTCCTTTTATTTATACCACTGATGCCAGCAACCAAGATGGGGTAGCTAGACATTGTACAGAGTAAGAAATTTTTGGAACCCTTACTTAATATATGTTTTCTTTGTTTTATACCTGTACGATAGTTTCCGGTATAATAAAATTGATCCGCCGTTTGTAACAGATCAAAATAAGCAAACTACATATACCTTCCATGATATGGATCAGATCAAAATCAATTTCTGAGTCGATTAAGCTTTGTTGATCCGTCCGCCCATCAGAACGATAACTCAAAAACTAAGAAAGCTAGAGTCTTGCAATTAACACAAAATATTCTTGGATCAATTTCTAGGTTCCTTATTTTTATTTGTTGAAATCTGACCAAAACTTCGGCTAGCTCTCGAACAACTAACTTTGTGATCTCCACACTTTTCATACAAATTTTTCAAAAATGCAACATAATTTGCACTAGACCACTGAAATTTTAACTACGGATAGATATCACAAAAAAATTAATTTTATGGAAGAACTTTTTTCTGCAGCCCTACCCGTTATGAAGCTACTACGCCATAAAGTTTGAAAAAGCCCTATATTTAAATTTTTATAACACAATTTCTATAACGTATCTCTTCAATCTGAAAATGCAAAACGATAGCTGCAGTTATGACCATTACAAATCTGTATATAGGAAATATATACTTGTGCCATATTTATACTGTGTTTTAATTTATCATTATGCGAAACTTAATTTTTTTTCTTTGGATAAGGATGGTGAGAATCATCGAAAGATACTGCACGCAACACGCAGTTATGTGTGACTTTAACTCGTTAAACACACCAGCCCCGTCTTAAAATATTAAAACTATTCTGAACGACTAACCATTAATTTTGCGTTATCTCTTAAAGGAACTGCAGATCTCTGGAATTGCAGATCTCCTTGAAGGTAATCTGCGTTTATCGCAAAATCAAAATTTATGTGCCCTTCTAAACGGATCTTAGGTTTTAGTGAATATTGTTTTATTTCTTCGCCCCTATTTCTAGATCCCTATGTAAATTAAAATTTTGTACGTACCAAGGAGCACTAACCATGTTACGTAAAAATTTATTTTGAAAAATTTTAATGCTCTGGATATTTGTTTATAATTATAATTAACTGTATGCCGTACAACCAAATTGGCTTAATTATTTGGTTATAAATATAACAAAATTTTATACGCTATTGGCAATCTAGAATTTCGACCTAGGACGCAATACATTTGTCTGTATTTCGATTCTAGTTCGACTTTTTTACTTTTCAAGAGCTCTTTCGATCTAAGTTGACATCTAATTTTTGGTGCACAAAAAAAGTTTATCATTTGCTTTTTGTAATTTATCTGTAGCGTCGTCAATATTAGATGCTACTGCCATTATTGCACCCTAAGTTCGTGCCTATCTAAATTAAATTAATTTTTATTTTAAATTCAAGGGATTAGATAAAGAAAGATGGTATTTGACCATATTTGAGCTTACTGCAACAATAGATATTAATTCACAAGAAAAATTACTAAATAAACAAAAAACAAAAACATATATGTATATAATTTTAAAAAATTTGCTTCATTTTCTTAGTAATCAAAAAAAATATACTAACAAAATTTATAATTAGATAATTTAAAAGGTTGATCCCTGTCGTATTTTTTTTATAGCAATGCAGGTTCAAATTTTTTTGAACAATAGTTTCCGGTATAATAAAATTGATCCGCCGTTTGTAACAGATCAAAATAAGCAAACTACATATACCTTCCATGATATGGATCATCATCAGAACGATAACTCAAAAACTAAGAAAGCTAGAGTCTTGCAATTAACACAAAATATTCTTGGATCAATTTCTAGGTTCCTTATTTTTATTTGTTGAAATCTGACCAAAACTTCGGCTAGCTCTCGAACAACTAACTTTGTGATCTCCACACTTTTCATACAAATTTTTCAAAAATGCAACATAATTTGCACTAGACCACTGAAATTTTAACTACGGATAGATATCACAAAAAAATTAATTTTATGGAAGAACTTTTTTCTGCAGCCCTACCCTTTATGAAGCTACTACCCCATAAAGTTTGAAAAAGCCCTATATTTAAATTTTTATAACACAATTTCTATAACGTATCTCTTCAATCTGAAAATGCAAAACGATAGCTGCAGTTATGACCATTACAAATCTGTATATAGGAAATATATACTTGTGCCATATTTATACTGTGTTTTAATTTATCATTATGCGAAACTTAATTTTTTTTCTTTGGATAAGGATGGTGAGAATCATCGAAAGATACTGCACGCAACACGCAGTTATGTGTGACTTTAACTCGTTAAACACACCAGCCCCGTCTTAAAATATTAAAACTATTCTGAACGACTAACCATTAATTTTGCGTTATCTCTTAAAGGAACTGCAGATCTCTGGAATTGCAGATCTCCTTGAAGGTAATCTGCGTTTATCGCAAAATCAAAATTTATGTGCCCTTCTAAACGGATCTTAGGTTTTAGTGAATATTGTTTTATTTCTTCGCCCCTATTTCTAGATCCCTATGTAAATTAAAATTTTGTACGTACCAAGGAGCATAACCATGTTACGTAAAAATTTATTTTGAAAAATTTTAATGCTCTGGATATTTGTTTATAATTATAATTAACTGTATGCCGTACAACCAAATTGGCTTAATTATTTGGTTATAAATATAACAAAATTTTATACGCTATTGGCAATCTAGAATTTCGACCTAGGACGCAATACATTTGTCTGTATTTCGATTCTAGTTCGACTTTTTTACTTTTCAAGAGCTCTTTCGATCTAAGTTTGACATCTAATTTTTGGTGCACAAAAAAAGCTTATCATTTGCTTTTTGTAATTTATCTGTAGCGTCGTCAATATTAGATGCTACTGCCATTATTGCAGTATCGTCAGCAAAAGTACCTTATATTGTCTAATCTTGGTAAATCGCTGATATAAAGCAAATATAATATAAGACCCAATATACTACCTTGAGACACACCTGCTTTGATTTCTCTAAGTCTAGAAAACTCCTCATCCTGTTTAATTCTAAACAAGCTATCAGTCAAGTTTGATGAGAGTATATCTACATATTGCTTTTGAAGTATTTTTCTCAGTTTATAAATTAAGCCTTCATACCAAACTTTATCGAACGCTTGGGCTACATATAGAATTATTGTAGAGCATATTTGCTTTTCATCTAGACTTTTTAATTATACCTGTAATTCTATACACTTGATCATTCAATACACTTGATCTTTTGAATTTCTCAAAAAGTTTAAACACTATTGGTAAGAGAGAAATTGGTCTATAAGATTTTGAGTCGTTTGGGGGCTATTCAAGCTGAAGAATCATAATAATTTCTGCCATCTTAAAAAAATTGTGTACATAATTTAATTTTATTATAGCATTCATTATGTATGTTAGCATTGTTAGACCTTTTTTCGGAAGTTGTTTTAATACTTCCGCCATTATTAAATCAAAGCCCGGTGCTTTTTTTAACTTGGAGCTTTCAATTTCATCAACCAACTCCATTTGGCAGATTGGTGCAATGACATTCACTTTCTGTCTAACATCATTTACAATGTAGAGATCTGAGACTATTTCATTCGACCGAAAGATTTCTTCTTCATCTTCCAGATGATTTGCGAATGTTTCGGCCATTTCCTAGTTGTTTCCTGCCGATTTACTATCTTTGTTCTTGATTGGTGGAACTTGCAAAATAGATTTTTTTCGACTCTTTGTTGCTTTCCTCAAAGAATAATTTTTTTCTTTTTTAGCTGATAAATTTTCCACAAAATTTTTATAATTATTACTCTTTATTTCCAAAATTTTTCCATTTAGGTTTTTTGTAATTCTATTTAAAAGCATTTTAACATCTGGGTCACGTGTTTGTTGCCATCTACGTCTAGCTCTGCTCTTCGTTTTTAACATATTTAAGATATATCTAGGATAATTATAACCTGCTGCTTTATATTTATATTCTTTTGTATTATTCCATGCAGCATTTTGCACGCTTTTGATAAAACTTTCTATAGCATTACCTGTTTTTTCTTCAGATTTTATTTTAGCTCTTAAATTTATTTTCTTTCCTTTTTTCTATTTAAAACTTGCCCAATCTGTTGATTTATTAACGAGAGTGGGCTTATTTAGTTTTCTGACAATCTTTTCATTCAGTTTAAATACCACAGCAGAACGATCTGAGTCTAAATATTCCATATCTTCTATGCTAATTAAGTTTAGCGATATTTTTTTTGTTAAAAAAAATGAAGTAGATCTGGAATTTTATTTGTATCCGTTGGCTAATAATTTGTTTGGCCCGTTGAATGAAGATGACAACCCAACTCTGTAATAGCTTTCTAAGTTCTCTTGCTCTTGTTAAGATTAATCTAGAACCTCCGTCGATATGTTTGACGTTAAAGTCACTTCCGAAAATGAACTTATCCCCAAGTAAGTTAAGGAAATTTTTTGAACATAGGATTCTTTATATTGCCTTTAGGATTCCTTCCAAAGAACCAACGTTAAGATTTTGTTTAAGGGACTTGATTCGTATTATTGAGAGTTAAAACTCATCAGTTTACAAATTAAACTCTTTGTGTTGTAATATAGTATTAATTTTACTAAAATTGCACTGCCTCCTCTCGGTAGATTGCTTGGATGTATTGCTTTATAGCATGTGTAGCCTAATATCTTTAACTCTGGCTATTTTGTCATATGAGTTTTTGATATGACAACGATATTTGGAGCTTCTAAAATAATTTTTTTAGTACAGGAGTTTCATTAAGTATGCCATTTGCGTTCCACATAGCAATATTCAATTTGTTTTCGACCATTGTTTATCAGTCTTTTGGTGTGTATGTATAACTATTGCTATATGTTTTCTAGCTTATTTAATCTTGCCGACATTTCGTCCATTGTATTTAACATGTTTTGCAATATTTGCATTATAGTGTTATTATCAGTTAATTTTTGCATTGTCGTGTTAGTTTGTTTTGCATTATTTTCCTTTATTGTATTAGTTCGATTTTTAGCACTATCTTGTGCTACTTAAGCAAACGATAACCCGTTTTTAAATATTTTCTCTTTTGTAATTCTTTTGCAACCAAGCACCCTATAGTTCGCAAGATGAGCTTCAAGAACGTTAGCACATTTCTGAGTCACATTTTTTTCTTTGTCACACTTTGATGACAAAGTTTTCTGGGCTTATTTCTGGAGACCTCTCTGCTTTTCGTTTTTCGTATTTTTTTTTAGAATCTACTGTATATTTTGTATTTCTACTAAATTTTAGTTTTTTATTTTCTTCTAAAAGAATGCATATCTCACTTTTAAATCTCTATATAATTTTTCAAGTTCACTTATTCTCAAGTGAATTTTTTCATTTTCTTACAAATCACATGCACTTAAATTACCTTCACAGGTTTTTATGTAACTGCCATTAGACTTAATCACTTTATAATTTTCTTCAATTTTTTGACCAGTAATTTTACCAGTGGCATTAGCGTGGATTCCCACTTAGCCACTGCATTGAATTTGAACGGTTTTTGGTGACCTGGACAATCCGCCCTATTTAAATGGGTCATTTACATTAAAACCGCTATTTTTATTTTCCGCCACCCGCGACTTATCTAATCTCTTTGTGGAATTAACCAAGCCCTCGCCGGCAGCCGTGGTCTCTCCTGACTTTTTGGTAGATATCCCTACCAGATTTGTATTGTTATTATTATTATTCATATTTTTATTATATATTTGTACTTTATACCTACCACCAGGTATTGTATTTAACTTCCGCCCTACTTTACCTACTACCTGGTATTGTATTTAACTTCGGGAACCGACGCAGAACAAGGACCCGCCCATTCTGGATCAGATACTCCAGGATTTTAGTTGGAATTTTAGTGGACTCATACCACAAGCATTCCTTGCTACGGGTATTTCTTTCCCCAACCCGCCGCGAGGCGAAACTGAATAATTTTTTTTTGTCGTTTTAGTTTTAATTATCTTTTTATTTTTTTCTTTTCTCTTTCTTTTTCTAATTGAAATATGTATGCACTTAATTTCTTAACTGGGAATTATAAAACCATACATGCCTCTGCTAAGTTATCGCAAACTATAAATTACTATATTGAAATTTATAATTTTTATTGAAATTAAATTATGTTGAAATAAAATAAATAAAAAACAAATTAGTATTAATTACTATTAACGCTTAAAACTCACTTACTAAAAAATATGATTAAAAAAAAATTGTAATAAAATTATTTCGATTTAACTGAATTATTACTAAAAATACCCACGTAGGGCATGTGGCAGATGGCGAGATTCTTATTATACGTTATTAATTTTTTTTATATTAGTATTTAGTTTTAGTTTAGTTCTGTTTCACAACTGCGCTAGTTATGTTTTCCAGTCTCTTTAGAGCTGCAAATATTTTTTTGAGAAACTGAATTTTTTTTTCTTTGGGTAAGGATGGTGAGAATCATAGAAAGATACTGCACGCAACACGCAGTTATGTGTGACTTTAACTCGCTAAACACATCATCCCCGTCGTAAAATATTAAAACTATTCTGAACGACTAACCACTAATTTTGCGTTATCTCTTAAAGGAACTGCAGATCTCTGGAATTGCAGATCTCCTTGAAGGTAATCTGCGTTTATCGCAAAATCAAAATTTATGTACCCTTCTAAGCGGGTCTTATGTTTTAGTGAATATTTTTTTATTTCTTCGCCCCTATTTCTAGATCCCTATGTAAATTAAAATTTCGTACGTACCAAGGAGCACTAACCATGTTACGTAAAATTTTATTTTGAAAAATTTTAATGCTCTGGATATTTGTTTGTTTGCCGCAACCCCATAAGTGTATGCCGTACAACCAAATAGACTTAATTATTTGGTTATAAATACAACAAAATTTTATACGCTATTGGCAATCTAGAATTTCGACCTAGGACGCAATACATTTGTCTGTATTTCGATTCTAATTCGACTTTTTTCGTTTTCACATGCTCTTTCAATCTCAGCTTTACATCTAATTTTTGGTCCACAAACAAAGCTTATCGCTTGCTTTTTGTAATTTATCTGTAGCGTCTTCAATATTAGATGCTACTGCCATTATTGCAGTATCGTCAGCAAAAGTACCTTATATTGTCTAATCTTGGTAAATCGCTGATATAAAGCAAATATAATATAAGGCCCAATATACTACCTTGAGGCACATCTGTTTTAATTTCTTTAAGTCTAAAAAACTCCTCATTCTGTTTAATTCTAAACAAGCTATCAGTCAAGTTTGATGAGAGTATATCTACATATTGCTTAGGAAGTATTTTTTTTAGTTTATAAATTAAGCTTTCATACCAAACTTTATCGAACGCCTGAGCTACATCTAGAAATATTGTAGAGCATATTTGCTTTTCATCTAGACTTTTCAATTATATCTGTAATTCTATACACTTGATCAATGAAATGTTTGATGAGTGAAATGTTTTTCTCTACATTCAAACTGATAGTTTGCAATTATATTCCTACCCCCTATTAATGGTTTCATTCTTTTTAATAATAATTTCTCAAAAAGTTTTGACAAAAGTTTGGTAAGAGAGAAATTGGTCAATAAGATTTTGAGTCTTTTGGAGGCTTTTCAGGCTTAAGAATCATAATTATTTCTGCCATCTTCCAAAAATTAGGTATATAATTTAATTTTATTATAGCATTCATTATGTATGTTAGCATTGTTAGACCTTTTTTCGGAAGTTGTTTTAATACTTCCGCCATTATTAAATCAAAGCCCGGTGGTTTTTTTAACTTGGAGCTTTCAGTTTCATCAACCAACTCCATTTGGCAGATTGGTGCAATGACATTCAATTTCTGTCTAACATCATTTACAATGTAGAGATCTGAGACTATTTTATTCGACCGAAAGGTTTCTTCATCATCTTCCAGACGATCTGCGAATGTTTCGGCCTTTTCCTAGTTGTTTCTTGCCGATTTACTAGCTTTGTTCTTGATTGGTGGAACTTGCAAGATAGGTTTTTTTCGACTCTTTGTTGCTTTGCACAAAGAATAATTTTTTCCTTTTTCAGCTGATAAATTTTCCACATAATTTTTATAATTATTACTCTTTATTTCCAAAATTTTTCCCTTTAGGGTTTTTGTAATTCTATTTAAAAGCATTTTAACATCTGGGTCACGTGTTTGTTGCCATCTACGTCTAGCTCTGCTCTTCGTTTTTAACATATTTAAGATATATCTAGGATAATTATAACCTGCTGCTTTATATTTATATTCTTTTGTATTATTCCATGCAGCATTTTGCACGCTTATGATAAAACTTTCTATAGCATTATCTTTTTTTTCTTTAGATTTTATTTTAGCTCTTAAATTTATTTTATTTTATATTTCCTTTATAAAACTTGCCCAATCTGTTGATTTATTAACGAGAGTGGGCTTATTTAGTTTTCTGACAATCTTTTCATTCAGATTAAGTACCACAGCAGAATGGTCTGAGTCTAAATATTGTATATCTTCTATGCTAATGAAGTTAAGCGATATTTTTTTTGTTAAAAAAAAATGCAGTAGATATGGAATTTTATTTGTATCCGTTGGCTAATAATTTGGTTGGCCCGTTGAATGAAGATGACAATCCAACTCTCTAATAGCTTTCTAAGTTATCTTGCTCTTGTTGGGGTTAATCTAGAACACCCGTCGATATGTTTGGCGTTAAAGTCACTTCCCAAAATGAACCTATCCCCAAGTAAGTTAAGGAAATTTTTGAACATAGGATTCTTTATATTGCCTTTAGGATTCTTTCTAAAGCACCAAAGTTAAGATTTTGTTTAAGGGACTCGATTCGTATTACTGAGAGTTGAGACTCATCCGTTTGTATGTTACACTCTTCATAATATAGTATTTTTTGCTAAAATTGCACTGCCTCCTCTCGGTAAATTGCTTGGATATAGTGCTTTATAGCATGTGTAGCCTAATATATTTAACTCTGGCTGTTTTGTCTTATGACAAAATGATATGATATTTCTGATATGGCAAAATTGTTTTGAGCTTTTAAAAATAATTTTATTGCAGGCGTTTCAGTAAGTATGCCATTTGCGTTCCACGTAGCAATATTCAATTTGTTTTCGACCATTGTTTAACAAGTTTTTTTGGTGCATATGTATAACTATTGCTAGATATGTTTTCTAGCTTATTTAATCTTGCCGAGATTGCGTCCATTGTATTTAACATGTTTTGCATCATTTGCATTATAATGTTATTATCAGTTATTTTGCATTGTCGTATTAGTTTGTTTTGTATTATTTTCCTTTAATGATTAGTTCGATTTTTAGCACTATCTTGTGCTACTTGGGCAAACGATAAGCCCTTAGTAACCTTATGAGATTCAAAAATTGTGGGGCTTCTTGGATTTAACTCCTGTGCTTTAGTTTGCTTTGGATCCATTTTTAAATATTTTCTCTTTTGTAATTCTTTTGCAACCAAGCACTCTATAGTTCGCAGGATAAGCTTCAAGAAAGTTAGCACATTTCTGAGTCACATTTTTTTCTTTGTCACACTTTGATGACAAATATCCGCCAGCGTATTTTATACATTAAGCTAGACGTTGGCAGAATTTGTGTGTATGACCATATCTTTGGCACTTTTTACACTGAGGAATCTGATTGTTTTTTCTAAGAGCTTCAACTTTCATTCTCATGTGCTGCATAAATTCTATTTTATAAATTTTATTTATGTCTTCAGAATTTTCAAATGTTAACATAAATAAAGGTACTCGAGCTATAGTTTTTTTATTATTTTTTTAGTTTTTTTAATTTTATTTGAAACATCAAGGATTTGAAACTCCTGCTTTTAAGCTCATTTTCTATGTCTTCAGGTTGACATGATGGGTGTAAGTTCCTAGCTATAACTTTGGTTGGTGGTCAACATATCTTCATACGTGTGCCATTCTAATTTAGCTTCATTTATAAGCTTTCTCAATTCTCTGTATTCCCCTTCTTTATCAATATTAATTTTTAATTGATATTGTTCATCATGTTGACTTTATAGTTAATATTTACCTCTTTGAGGTAAGACACTCCTTGAGATCAGACACTCCTGGATTTTAGTTGGAATTTTACTGGGCTCATACCACAAGCATTGCTTGCTACGGGTATTTCTTTCCCAAATCCACCGGGGGGCGAAACTGAATAATTATTTTTATCCTTTTAGTTTTAATTATCTTTTAATTTTTTTCTTTTCTCTCTGTTTTTCTAATTGAAATATGTATGCACTTAATTTCTTAGCTGAGAATTATAAAACCATACATGTCTCTGCTAAGTTATCGCAAACTATAAATTACTATATTGAAACTTATAATATTTATTGAAATTAAATTATGTTGAAATAAAATAAAGAAAAAACAAATTAGTATTAATTACTATTAACGCTTGAAACTCAATTTTTAAAAAATATTATTAAAAAAAATATTGTAATAAAATTATTTCGATTTAACTTAATTATTACTAAAACTAACCACGTAGGGCATGTGGCAGATTGCGAGATTATTATTATAAATTATTCATTTTTTTTATACTAGTATTTTTTTTAGTTTTGTTCTTTTTCACAACTGCGCTAGTTATGTTTTCCAGTCTCTTTAGAGCTGCAAATATTTTTGTTTTATTTCTAAACAAAACAATTTGTCGTTGCGGCTGGTCTGTTCTTGCTTTATTTTTAAATTTTTTAAACTTATATAGGCTTATTGAATTACTAAAACTAACTTAATGAATAACTATTAAATAACTAACATAATTATGAAATTACTTAATACTAATTTCATATTATTTTAATCACACATATTTTGGTATACATTAATCAAAAATGTACTAACAAAAATGCTACGTTTTTATTCATTCTTATCATTTAACTCATTCAAAAATGCTGAATGGCTTAATATGAATTCTTGATTAATAAAGTTATATATAATTTGTAGTAAGTAGTGTCAGAGTAGTTTATTAACGTAACTTCTGGAGCAATATAAAATGATATATTTTTGTTACCATTACTCTAGGAAAAAAATCGTTCAGAATATTGTTCAAATAATAATTGAACAATGGTAAGAGGGTCAATTATTATTTGAACTATATTCTGAACGATTTTTTTCCTGAAAACTTCGAAATTTTTTTAGGCTATACAACTTTAAAACAATTTTAAAAATCTAACAATAAAAAAATGCAGTAGATGTGGAATTTTATTTGTATCCGTTGGTTAATTATTTGGTTTGCCCGTTGAATGAAGATGACAACCCAGCTCTCTAATAGCTTTCTAAGTTATCTTGCTCTTGTTGGGGTTAATCTAGAACACCCGTCGATATGTTTGGCATTAAAGTCACTTCCCAAAATGAACCTATCCCCAAGTAAGTTAAGGAAATTTTTGAACATAGGATTCTTTATATTGCCTTTAGGATTCTTTCCAAAGCACCAACGTTAAAATTTTGTTTAAGGAACTTGATTCGTATTACTGAGAGTTGAAACTCATCCGTTTGTATATTACACTCTTCGTAATATAGTACTTTTTGCTAAAATTGTACTGCCTCCTCTCGGTAAATTGCTTGGATATACTGCTTTATAGCATGTGTAGCCTAATATATTTAACTCTGGCTGTTTTGTCTTATGACAAAATGATATGATATTTCTGATATGGCAACAATGTTTTGAGCTTTTAAAAATAATTTTATTGCAGGCGTTTCAGTAAGTATGCCATTTGCTTTGCATCATTTTCATTATAATGTTATTATGACTTATTTTGCATTGTCGTATTAGTTTGTTTTGTATTATTTTCCTTTAATGATTAGTTTGATTTTTAGCACTATCTTGTGCTACTTGGGCAAACGATAAGCCCTTAGTAACCTTATGAGATTCAAAAATTCTGGGGCTTCTTGGATTTAACTCCCGTGCTTTAGTTTGCTTTGGATCCGTTTTTAAATATTTTCTCTTTTGTAATTCTTTTGCAACCAAACACCCTATAGTTCGCAGGATAAGCTTCAAGAAAGTTAGCACATTTCTGAGTCACATTTTTTTCTTTGTCACACTTTGATGACAAATATCCGCCAGCGTATTTTACACTTTAAGCTAGACGTTGGCAGAATTTTTGTGTATGACCATATCTTTGGCACTTTTTACACTGAGGAATCTAATTGTTTTTTCTAAGAGATATAATATAAAATGATATATTTTTGTTACCATTACTCTAGGAAAAAAATCGTTCAGAATATTGTTCAAATAATAATTGAACAATGGTAAGAGGGTCAATTATTATTTGAACTATATTCTGAACGATTTTTTTCCTGAAAACTTCGAAATTTTTTTTGGCTATACAACTTTAAAACAATTTTAAAAATTTAACAATAAAAAAATGCAGTAGATCTGGAATTTTATTTGTATCCGTTGGTTAATTATTTGGTTTGCCCGTTGAATGAAGATGACAACCCAGCTCTCTAATAGCTTTTCTAAGCTCTCTTGTTCTTGTTGAGGTTAATCCAGAACCCCCGTCGATTTGTTTGGCGTTAAAGTCACTTCCCAAAATGAACCTATCCACAAGTAAGTTAAGGAGATTTTTGAACATAAGATTCTTTATATTGCCTTTAGGATTGTCTTTCCAAAGCACCAACGTTAAGATTTTTTTAAAGGACTTGATTCGTATTACTGAGAGTTGAAACTCACCAGTTTGTATATTACACTCTTCGTGGTGTAATATAGTATTTTTTACTAAAAATATGCCATTTGCGTTCCACGTTTAAGCTTTCTAGTTTATTTAATCTTGCCGAGATTTCATCCATTGTATTTAACATATTTTTATGCATCATTTGCATTATAATGTTATTATCAGTTGAATTTTGCATTGTCATGTTACCTTATTTTGTATTATTTTCCTTTAATGTATTAGTTTGATTTTTAGTTCTATCTTGGGTTACTTGGGTAAATGATTAGCCCTTAGTAACTTTACGAAATTCAAAAATTCTGGGGCTTCTTGGATTTAACTCACATACTTTAGTTTGCTTTGGATTCATTTTTAATTTTTTTCTCTTTTGTAATTCTTTTGCAACCAAGCAGCCCCTATAGTTCGGAGAAGGAGCTTCAAGACAGTTAGCACATTTCTGAGTCACATGTTTTTCTTTGTCACACTTTGATGACATTTTCATACGTGTGCCATTCTAATTTAGCTTCATTTACAAGCTTTGTCAATTCTCTGTATTACCCTTCTTTATCACATTAATTTTTAATTGATGTTGTTCATCATGTTGACTTTATAGTTAATATTTATCTCTTTGAGAATTTTATTAGCTTTGGGGTATTCTACAATATTACTTAATATAACCTCTTTATTTTTATTTTTCTATTAACATTGGATTTTTCGTTAGTTGGTAACTCGTTATTCTCTTTTACCTTATTTACATAGTTTTCTAGGCTTATTTCTGGAGACCTCTCTGCTTTTCGTTTTTCGTAATTTTTTTTTAGAATCTACTGTACTTTTTATATATTTACTAATTTTTAATTTTTTATTTTCTTCTCGAAGAATGCATATCTCACTTTTAAATCTCTACATAATTTTTCAAGTTCGCTTATTCTCAAGTTAAATTTTTAATTTTCTTACAAATCACTTGCATTTTGACCAGTAATTTTACTAGTGGTATTAGCCTGGATTCCCACTAAACCACTGCATGGAATTTGAACGGTTGGTGGTGACCTGGACAATCCGCCCTATTTAAATGGGTCATTTACATTAAAACCGCTATTTTTATTTTTCACCACTGACGACTAATCTAATCTCCTTGTGAGATTAGCCAAGTCATCGCGGGCAGCCGGGGTTTTGCTGACTTTTTGGTAAATATCCCTACCAGATTTGTATTTTTATTATTATTATTCATATTTTTATTATATATTTGTATTTATACCTACTACCAGGTATTGTATTTAACTGCCGCTGTACTATACCTACTACCAGGTATTGTACTTAACTTCGGGGACCAACGCAGATTGCCGCCCATTCTGAATCAAACGCTCCTGGTTTTAGTTGGAATTTTAGTGGACACATACCACAAGCTTTCCTTGCTACGGGTATTTCTTTCCCCAACCCGCCGCGGGGCGAAACTAAATAATTTTTTTTGTCCTTTTAGTTTTAATTATCTTTTTATTTTTTTTCTTTTCTCTCTCTTTTTCTAATTGAAATATGTATGCACTTAATTTCTTAACTGAGAATTATAAAACCAAACATGTCTCTGCTAAGTTATCGAAAACTATAAATTACTATATTGAAACTTATAATATTTATTGAAATTAAATTATGTTGAAAATTAGTTGTTGAAATTTAAGAAAAAACAAATTAGTATTAATTACTATTAACGCTTAAAAGTCACTTATTAAAAAATATTATTAAAAAAAAATTGTAATAAAATTATTTTGATTTAACTTAATTGTTAATAAAAATAACCACCTAGGGCATGTGGCGGATGGCGAATTATTATTATAAATTATTAATTTTTTTTATCTCGGAATTTTTTTTTTTTTGTTCTTTTTCACAACTGCGCTAGTTATGTTTTCCAGTCTCTTTAGAGCTGCAAATATTTTTTTTTATTTCTAAACAAAACAATTTGTCGTTGCGGCTGGTCTGTTCTAACTTTTTTTTTTAATTTTTTAAACTTATATAGACTTATTGAATTATTAAAACTAACTTAATACTAACATAAAGATAATTATGAAATTAATTAATACTAATTTCATATTATTTTAATCACACATATTTTGGTATACATTAATCAAAAATGGATTAACCAAAATGCTACGTCTTTATTCATTCTTATCATTTAACTCATTCAAAAATGGTGAATGGCTTAATATGAATTCTTGATTAATCAAGTTAACTATAATTTGTAGTAAGTAATATGTAGTCAGAGTAGTTTATTAACGTAACTCCTGGAGCAATGTAAAATTATATTTTTTTGTTACCATTACTCCTTAATCATTGTTCAATTATTATTTGAACTATATTCTGAACGACTTTTTTCCTGAAAAATTTGAAATTTTGGACTATTTTCTTTGGCTATTATGAAATAAGCTTATTTTACTGACTGACAATTTAAAAAAACTAAACTAAAGTTTCAATGGTGAAATTTACAATCGATTAAGCTAAATTTATTGACAATTTTTGGTCATTTTTAAAATAAAATATTATGTAAAATGCAAAATATGCAAAAACCGTTGCAATACTTCTTGCGCAACAAATGGCGCAAAATGATTTTCCTTAAATGTGACGAAGTGTAGCACTTTAAGAATTTCAACATGAGTTCGAAGTTTTACCTTGCAAAAAACGCAACCAGTTCTAGCCAAAGTAAAATTGCGATTTATCCAAAAGTAGGAGTACAAAAAGTACATTCACGATTGTAGAAGAAATAGAAAAAACTCACTCCAAGACAGAAGTAGAAACAGAAGTAAAAGCAGAAACTATAAATCTTTGTGTGATTTATAGAATTTTAAAAAATATTAAAAACATCCACGCATCATATGTGGAGAAACTTCTAACACTGAAGCAGAAAATTCTTCTATAAAGAAAACGATATCTATTTCAGAAGATAAAATTGATGACTTGGAGCAAAAATGCAAGTAAACTCCGTAGACATAGTAATTTACTATACCGGATGTGGAAATAAAAAAATCCTTTTAATTTTAGTGTAGAAATTGTTTAATCAGAAACTAAAACTGTAAGGTACACACTGCTGAAATACAAAGCTCGGGATTATTGCACAAAATGATGTTTTTAATAAGTATTTTACTTCTAAGGTACACAACCGTAAATAAAACAACTCAAATAAATCAAGTAAATTAAACATAATGGAAGTTAATTTTTTTTTTCAAGTGAGGTAAAAAAAGCGTGTGAAGTTTTAAAGAAAAAAAAGGAAATAAAAAAGCTAAGTTTTATATAAAGAAAAAATAAAAATATTAATCATAGTTTAGCAAGACACAGGAAAAGATTTATTTATAAAGCTGGTGAGGAAATGAAAATTAATAGCAATATAAAATACTTATGGATAAAAAATTTTTGTTAATTTTCAAGGGAGTAGCTATCTGCGTATCAATTTTCAGGTCGGTAATACATTTGTTTTTGAAATATTTCTAATGGACGCTGGGAGTTGTATGGCAGCTACAGTAGGTAACCCTGCACTTTGGGATGGGAAAAAATCAAACCATATCGCACGACATGCTGACCTACATTTTGATTGATGCGTTTAATGTAGGTTATGCTTGGTTAGTAGGTCAAGAACTTGTTTTGATTTAGGTTTTAAGTTAGGTTGTGTGTTTGGGTTGTTAACTTATAAGTTCCAAATAGTTTTATAATAGGAAGTGAAAGTTGTTGATATTGTGTAAGTTGTCAGGCAGGGTTAATGAACTGAAGAATTGATTTTATGTATCTTGGTTACTATAAGCCAAAAATTTATTTTAGTTGAGGTTTTAAGTTAGGTTGTATGTGTGAGTTTTTAACTTATAAGTTTCAAATGGTTGTATAGTAGGAAGTCAAGTGTTAAGCAATTTGAAGTAGGTCGGCCTTTAATAAACAAAATTGTATACTTGGTTTAAATACTAGGCGCACATATAACAGTAGTAAGAAAATTTCTTATATGAAAATAAAAAACAGAAAATTTTTTTTTATTTTTAAATCTATACACAGCATCTTTAAAATTGAAAAGAAAAAACGGTTGCATTTAAAGGAAATGAAAATAAAAAACTTGTTCTTGCAAACTAATGTACCTATCTACCTTCCTTGAAAAATGTGTAGAGCAAAAAAAAAATTAAGACTTAAATAAATTTTTTAACATTCTAGTTTTTAAAAGAATAAGAATTAAAATTTTTTTTGTTTTTGTTTTATACGCAAATGTAAATGTATTAAAAAAAATTTTTTATATAAAAATAAAAAACAGAAAAAATTTTTTTATTTTTAAATCTACAGCGCATCTTTAAAATTGAAAAGAAAAAGTGTAATCCTGTTAAAGAAAAAAAAAGTAAATAAGATATAGATTTTTTTTTGCTTACATAAAAATGTGGTCTCTTCTGGATAGAAGAATTTATAGAAAAAAAGATAAAACGAAGTCATTAATTAGCTGACTACATGTCGTGTCAGATATTTTTTTTATCTTTAAGTAAGAATGTTCAAAAAATACGAATAAAAAGAAAACAAACAGCAAATCAAAAATATGGAACTGATTAAACTAAAGATATAATCTTTGATATGCATTTATGTTTCTTGATATGCATTTATGTTTATATATATTTATTTTTTTTTTGTTTATTTTTTGTTTTTTTTTATGTTTTTGCTTTTGTATAGAATAAACAATAATTCAAAGATAGGTTAAATGATAGGTTAAATAGATACCATTTTAAAAACATAAGATAAAAATAAAAGACATTTATTTTTATGTTTAAATTCTTTTATTATTACATTTTTATTTAAATCTAAGTTTAAACATTTTTTTACGATGATCAGGTGTTAAAATTGCGGAAATAGTGAGACCAACTTTTTCTATACGTCTTTGAAATTTACTTGTATCACGTGCGTTCTTCCTAATGACTTTTCCATGCTGATCTGTAAGCATGCTCCCATACATGCATAACGTGAATTTCTTGTTTAATGTTGAAGTGAACTTTTTTAGTTTTGTTATTTAAATTCATATCGTGTATGAATCGTTCATACGTATGAAAATTGAAAGTCTTAATCTAACATTTTTTCCTTTAAAAGATCCATATATACATTATAAGAATTTTTAACAGCACATCTGAAATTGTTGTTTGATAAGTGTATAGGACAATTTGATTTAAAGTTATCAATCTTTTGCAATGACGGCAAGTTTCTGCTTAGATCTTCTATTTCAATACTGTCAAAGAAAAATTTTTTTTGTTCGCCTTTAACATAAATTTTTTCAGCTGATTCTAAACAGTGTTTTAATATACATTTTACATCTAAATATTCAACTAAACCGTTATTCCATTTAAGTCCATTTATTTTACTTTCGCAATACTGGTAATTATATTTCATATCCTGACTAAGTTCTTCTGCGAGGTGCGGTGCTTTGAAGTGATACACAGTTGGAATTAAACTTCCTTTTTCAAGTATGGCTAACTCTTTTAGGAAATATTGCTTTTCATTTCCTTGTAAAAATTGTACGTCAACTATAAGAACTTGTTTAACCATGTCGAAGGTTTATTTAAGAATGTTCCATAGAATAACTAAATTACATTTATATTCACTTCGGGAAAAGAGCTTTTCGTATAAATATAGGTTAGCAGAGTTAGTTTTTAACTAATACAACTATGCTGTTTCACCCGTTTACTATGATGGTGACTGGTCCATCATGCTGAGGTAAAACCACTTTTATTCATAATTTAAAAAAATATAAAAAAAAAATATGCAACCACATATTAATAGAATAATTAGGTGTAACCCAGATAAAAATGCCGTTCCAAAATATGTCAAAGATATGGAATATAGTAACACTATTCCAGATTTTACTGATAATCAAAAACCTTTGTTAATTATTATCGATGATATGATGTTAAATTCTCATGATAAGCATGTATGTGAATTATTTAGAGGATCTGTAATATTTGTAACACAAAATGTTTTTCACCAGGGTAAATTTTCAAGAGATATTTCACTTAACTGTAAATATTTAGTACTTTTCAAAAATCCAAGAGATGATAAATCGCAGATATTACCTCTAGCTCGCCAAATATACCCCAATCAAATTAAAGAATTTGAAAAAGAATATAATGATGTGACGTCAGTCCTATATAGCTATATATTAATAGATCTTGCTCAAGACGTTAATGATATATTTCGATTAAGAAGTGATATATTTGGAAAAGATTTGTGTTATAGTACGAGAGATCAATTAGAACAATTTGTGGAAGAATATGAAACGTTTGAAGACCAATCGACATATATTGCACCTATTAAAAACCTCTAAACGAAGATTCCAGAAAGTAATTATAAAATACTGTGACCCTGAAGTAATAAACCCATTTTGCGAAATCTCTTTAAATATTGTAAAAGGTAATTGTAATCTGAGTAAAAAAGCAATAACCCAATTACGAAAGTATAAAAAAGATATAGACACTTATTTGCCGGAAAAAATCTATAATTAGCAAAAGAAAAATCATTATTCAACGTGGTGGGTTTTTACCTACACTTCTTGGTGCAATACTATCAGGGATAATCGGAAATTTTATAAAATGAATAATACAACATTTAAGAAAATGATAATTTTAAAACCTGAGATTTATGAAGCAAAATGCGGACGTTGAACTTAATGAATTGGATAAAAATATGAAAAAAATATTGTTAAATAAACATCTCACGGACACTCAAAAATGGTATTTATACAGACAAAACCTATTTAAAATAAGAAACAAAAACGACAACTTCCTAGAAATAAAGAGGAAAATATAAAAATTACGGAAACAAATAGTACTCAAATTCGTGCAAAACCAATGTATATAAATGCGGAAAATCAATCGCATTTTCCTGAATATAAGAATGTTGGAATACAAGTTGTTCCTATGTACGAAGTATTTGATGATGAAATTCAGGAACATGTTTTAACAAAAGCATTATCAGCTGCTTCAGTTGGAGAACGTCTTAGAAAAAGAAAATCAATTAGAAATCAAAATGTACAAATTTTTGAAACAGATACAGGTGACATTATAACTGTTCTTTTAGATAGCCCAAGCCCACCAACGAAAAAAGAAAAAACTATAAATAGCAAAGAGTTGAATAATTCATCAAGACGTGTTTTAAGGTCAGTAGCAGGTAATACTCAAACAGAACTTAAGTTTCCAATTCGTAAGAATAAATCCGCAAGCTCATGGACAACTTACAAGCAAATGATGAATTTTATGTCACTGTACTCAGTGATTCATCTATAAACTATTATCCAGAAAATTCATTATCATCTTTTACAAATAAAATGAATAAATACATGTGTGGTTCAAGGTGAAAAGTCGGTATTTCAGAAATGAATGTTAATGATTTCGTTCCAAATGTGTATGGTCAAGAATGGGAAAAAAGTACTCAAATATTTAGTAAAGGTATGCAGAACGATATGATAGGAGTTGGAACATCATATATTCCATACATAGAAAAACAAATGGTAAGCGACTGGAAAGTTTTACTACTACTAACACTAATTCAAAATATACGCCCACTTAATAGGTTTCCAAGAAAAGAAGTTGAACGACAGTTGATTTAGGGAATTTTTAATTTTATAAACCATGAAGTTTATTATACACAAATAGCAAAAGCTGAGAAGATGCCTAAAAATATAAGTTACACCAAAATATGTGTTACTAGACCTAAAATAAATAAAAATAAAGGGCAAATTACGCTTATACCCTCGCAGGACTTTTGATAACATGTTTCAATCAAGTATCTTTTAAAGTTACAGATTTTAAAAAATATAAATCATGTGTAATATAAGCTTTAAAAGCTTTTATAGATAGTGTACAATTGATTCCTATTATTAAACCAGATACGTTTTTTATATACACAGATATAATTGAACAGCAACAAATAGGTGATAAAGAAGTAAAATGTTTAAGATCTGCTAACATACAAAATTCTTTCACTGATACTGTAAAACAATTCAGTAATATTCAATATTGCAATGTGGGGAAATCATTTAATAATATTTCATTACTTTTATGTGATAAATATGGATACAAAATAAAGTTTTCCAATAGTTCAATTCCAACAAAAATTGTATTACATTTTAAAAAAGTATAAATAAAATCGATTTTACAAAACTATATATTACTTTATTTTATTCATTATGGAGAGGGAATGCTATAAGTATTATTTAATTCAATTTTGTAGAGGACTTGATGATATCGGCCCTTTATTACATTCAACTGTACCTTTTCAAAGAGGTTGTGGATTGGGAAGTTTTTTTGGGGGACTTTTTAGATATTTGAAACCATTATTTACTCCAAGCGCTGATATTTTGAAAAAAGAGGTTATTAACTCTGGTATCAACGCTTTATCTGATATTGCATCTGGTGCAAATGTAAAAGAAGTTATGCAAGATCGTAGTAAAGAGATTGTTAAAAATGTACGGCGTGGTGCCGTACGAAAACTGAATGAAATGTATGGTTCTGGTAAAAGAAAACGAAAAGCTATAAAAAGACCATTCATTAACAATTTAAATTATTTTACGTCAAAACGACGCAAAGATAATAACAAAAAGAAACAAAAAGATAGTTTTTTTAATTATGATTGAGTGTATGAAATCTGAGTGGGATATTTTTATAACCCAACCCATTCAGTCTAGTTCTTTAATTCAGTCTAACCTTCAACTATTGAACTTGTTTCACTGGGTCACGGCGATACATATAGAGATTTGTCTTATACATATTTGAGGTTAAAACTACAGATCTTAAAGAAAGATGGAACGCATTGGAATAACGATAAAACTGCTGAAGGAAAAATAATAATACAACCAAGTGTAGTTAATAACATTTTACATTCTTTAATAAAACAATGAAATGTTCAATTAAATGGCAAAAATATAACACCATCTGATGGAAATTATCACTATAGAGCTTGTATTGAATCATTATTAAATTATTGTACAGATGCTGCTGCAACTCATTTAGAATGTGCAGGATGGATTTTAGATAAAGCAAATATAGCTAAATCTGATAATAATGGATCAAAAGAGCGCGATAATAAAGTCTACGTTTAGTAATGGATTTTTTATACTAGCTTTTGATTTAACTCCAGATGCATCTGGAAATAAAGTATGTCAGGGTTTACTAAACCAGGGTACAGTTAGAATTGAGGAAGGCTATCAAAACCACTTACATCTACACTAACTACAATTGTTTATGGAGAATTTGATGCAAGCATACAAATTGATAAAAATCGAAAATATTCACAAATCTATAAATAGAATATTGAAACATGTATTTGAATATTTAACAAGATGTTATCGTTCTGTACACTTGTGGACGTAAAGTTTTGTTGTGATGATAAAAATACTTTATTTGTAAAAGATATTTGTTTAGTTGAAACTAAAGAACTTTGTAAAAAATTTGTAAAAGAGTTTACTTACAAATTCCCAAAAAAAGAAATTATAAATGAAAATTTTGAAAATTACTCTTTTGAAACTGTACATAATGATAAAATTAATAAAGAATTAAGACAGGTGCTAGAAAAATTTGATGTTATTATAACAAATGAAAAAATAAAAAATTAGTTTTTAATGAACTACATTAATGAAATAAGTAGAGTGTATGATTTGAGTCAGTTTGAATCATGAACACTTTAGAAATAATTAGTGTTTTAAAATGTAATAAATTTACAAACAAATATTTTAAGGGAGTTTCTGCTTTAGACAAAATTCCAAAAATAATAGAAAAACCAACTTTTTTAATTGTAAACACTAACAAGATAAAAGATCCGGGAACACATTGGTTTGCCCTTTATATTCCAAAGCATGGTTGCACAGAATATTTTGATTCGTATGGTGGAGTTCCAGATAAATCGGAAATTTTGGGATACTTGAAAAATCAGTGCATAGTTTTTAATAATAAGCAGATACAGGGTATTCTTTCAGATGTATGTGGGCAATACTGTTGCTTTTTTGGCTGGTATAGATGTTTTGGTTTAAGTATGAAAACTTTTTTGAATGAATTTCACAAAGATAATCATATAGAAAACGACAATCTGATTATTAATATGTTCTACAATTTTTTTGGAAATTCAAATTTTTGACAATCTTGTGTACCTCAGCAATATAATTAATTTTTAATAGTTTTAGCTTTAGTTAATAGCTTTAGTTAAAACGTAGTAATGGAAGATCAAAGTTCGAACACAAATTTGATGTTGAGCTATACATATTTTCTCAACAGAAATCAGTCATTAAAAGTTCTTGTTGGTTTTGATACAGAATCTCTTGTAGCAACTTGCATTTTTCACCGTATTGGAAAAAAGCCAGCTATTTTAAAATATCATGATTGGTGTAAGTTCCATCAGCAATTTTGTGAAAGGTACTCGAAACAATCAATAAAGAATACAAAATACAATACAATAATATAATAATAAGAATACAATATGGGTTAAGAATTGTTATTGGCCTATGTCCTAGTATTAAAAACGAGGAAGCTGACATATTTTACAACTTAATTGATTTTCTTCAAGCTGTAATGATACATAATAAAAGTGCTAAATCAAATGTACGGGATTACGTTATTAAATATATAAAAACGTATCAAGAAAAACATGTTATGAAATTGCGCGAGGAAATATATATTCCAATACAACGTTATAGCGTTCAATGCAATTATTCTAGATTGTTTTTTGAAATGCCTGTTCTACTTGAAAATAAAATTTGTAATATTTTAGTTAAGAACAACAATAAATGAAAAATTTATAAAATTTATTTAATTTGTTTTTATTATGAAATACTTATAGATACAAATACATTTATACAAATATTCTTATATATTATTTTAGGCTATAAATTATTTCTAAAAAATTCTGCATAATAGTCAGGATCTCCTTCTTGGTTATTTATGTTGCTCATCTGTATCTTCATCTAAAATTTGAAACGGTGGTATGAATTCTTAAGTTTCCATTAATTCCTCCTCATCTACAGTAGATGTAATTTCATCAACTTGAACCTCATTTTGTGTACTGACTATTGCAGTTTCCTCAGTAAATGGGAATGTTGTTGAATCAGCTGCCATTTTTGCAAAATATCTTACAAAAATTGAGTTAAAAATGATTTGCCAGTAAAATTGAACCGCATTATATACTGTAGAGCACAGTCAAAATTTAAAGTTTTCAGAGTATATAAATAAAGAAATGTAAAATTGGATTTTTAAAACTAGTTAGATGGTGTAAAAATCATGTCAAGATAGTAAAAGAAATACATTGACCAGCTAGAAAAAGGTATCTTAGAAGGAAAGTCAAACAGAAAGGGGTAAATGATACCTGGCAAATTGATCTAGTGGAAATGAGTCCTTATGGAAAATTCAACAAAGGTTTCAAATATATGTTAACCGTTATAAATATATTTTCTAAATATGCATATGCTGAACCAATTAAAACTAAAACCGGTAGTAATGTTTTAAATGCTTTAAAGAAAATTATAAAACGAGCTAAAAACTTACCTCAAAACATTCATTCAGATCAAGTTAAAAAATTTTTCAATTCGATATTTCAAAATTTTGTCGTAAATAAGGGTATTAATCACTATCATACTTACTCTGAAATGAAAGCATCTATTGTAGAACGCTTTAATCGAACTTTGAAAAATTGAATGTGGAAAATATTTAGTTTACAAGGAAACTACAAATGGATTAATATATTGCAATCTTTATTAAACACCTATAATTCCACTAAACTTAGAACAACTAAATTACCCCCTGAAAGAATATCTAAAAAAAACGAAAAATTTATTTTAAAAAATGTTTACATGCAACCTAAAATTTCTCTAAAAGCTAAATATAAAGTTGCAAACTATGTTCGAATAAGTAAATACAAAAAACCTTTTAAATAAGGTTATCAACCGAATTGGCCTACTGAAATTTTTAAAATTATCAAAGTAAACAGTACCTAGATCACTTATCAGCTGATTATAAAAATGATTCAATATTTGGTGGATTTTATGAGGAGCAACTCACATCTCTTACACTCCCAAACGTATATCTTGTCGAGAAAATTTTAAAGAAAAAGTCAATAAAGTTTTTCAGGTTTGACGAAAAACATAACACATGAATAAATTCAACAAATATTGTTTAATATCCTGTAAAATAAAACTTTAATAAGGATCTGAAAAACTTGATAACATATGAAAAATAAAATAAAATCTTAACATCTGAAAAATAAAAGAAAATCCTAACATCTGAAAAATGAAAATAAATTTAGAACAGTACAAAATTGATTAGAAATAAAAATTTTATTGAACAAATTCTTTATATAAAATTCTTAATATAAAAACATAATTCTTAATATACAATAATTGTTAATATATAATAATTCTTAATATAGAATAAATTATATAACATAAAAGCTTAAACTATAATTATTGTTTTGTGGCGAATTGAAAATCACCACGTTCTTCTTTTAAAATTAACTCATTTTCTTCATTTACGAGGAAATAGTATTTTTTTTTGGTTTCCTCTCGGAAATTATTACCTTTAAATACCGCAACTTTTTGTTGCGGTATAAATATAATTTTCTTTAAAGCATTTAGGGTCTCGAAGACCCATTTTTCACAGTAAACGGTGTTTATTTTTTAAATTTTATCTATTTTATAGAGCCTACTTGGCTGCATATCTTCATATCTTTAACCTCTTAAAATTTTTTAAAAGTTTTTTTTTCAATTAAATAATTACACCAGTTTTCTTTTTTTGGCGGAATTTGATGTTGTTTCGTGATATCGAAAATGATGCTCCAGCAAATTTTCAATTTGCTCTGGTGGCTGATAAAATGAGTGTTGTTGTTGTTGCTCTTGTTGAAGATGTTGCTGTTGTTGTTGTTGATGTTGGTCATGATAAAGTGGCATTTTCGCCATCTTTTTCTTTTTGTAGGAATTTGCGCCTGTATTGTTACGTCATCCAACTCGTAAACTTTATCAAATTCCTGTGCCATCCTGCTTGCTTCAAATTACAAACAAATTTCTGCTTACAAATTTCGAGTAATATTATAACAAAATAAAAACTTTAGAACTAGTGACACTCTTGCAAATATTTTCTAAGTGGAAATGGTAAAATCTATCAAAAATGTCAGTTGATTACAATGTTGCTAATATTTTTTATGCAGAAAAAGGGTAATTTATTAAATTGCCGTTTGATTGCAATGTTGTAATACTGTTTTCTATTTAAAATACGATGAAATGAGAATCTAATTATTAATAAAATATAATTTATTATAGTGTTATTTGATTACAAATTATATCTTTAAGATAAATTTTAAATTAAATTGTAGTTTGAAAATTACAATGTTGCATAGAATTTGATATTTACATATTAAGATAGGATTAAGATGAAATTCTAGTTAAAACAATTAAAACTTATTAAAGTGTCATTTTAATTTAAGAGAATGTATCTGTATTGAAAATTTAATATTATTCTGTTATTCAAGCATTTAACATCTGAAATTCGTATAAAGAAAATATCGAAAAAAATTATTTTACAATGGTTTCTTACCGAAACTATAACGCCTTACATAATAGAAAACGAGAATTCGACATTTGTTAAACGGTTTAATATGAACGGTCATAAAATAAAATTTGTAATTAAATCCGTACATGAAAATAGATAATCAATTAGCTGGATTAAGGATGCTATATATCAAATAATTAGGATTGTTGTGAAAGATGTGAATTCCAATGATAAGATTGGGTTAACATTTTGTGGAAAGAGTTTTGAACATCAAGGTCCTGCGTATCTCAGTTTTAGATAAAATTATTAAAATCATCAAAAATAACAATTTCAGCTGAAGGTTGTGGAATTCGTGAATTGAATCAATTTTAAAAATTTTTACTTAAACACAAAATTGTTGTATATAAATATGGAACAAGGGGTGCAGAAGTAATATTTGAAGGAAGGATTAATAATGGAAAAAAA
>OX352772.1:237546515-237705515 GCA_947095535.1 Poecilobothrus nobilitatus
TCGAATTTATGAACAGCTTGTTTGATTGTCTTAATAGTTCAAAACCATTTAGCAAAAATTTGTACAGAAATCCACTAAAACGTATAGCAGTCACTCGCAATTTTTTGGAAAATGCTTTGGAGAAGCTAAATACGATTAGTATCGAAGATTTAAATAGCAGTTTTTGAGTAGATGGATTAGTGCAAACAATTAAGGCTACTTTAGCTTTGTCTCACGATCTTTTTAAAGACTATCCGGAGGTGAATTTTTTTTAACGTATAAAATCAACCAAGATCCATTAGAAAATTTATTTTCCGCAATTAGAGCTAGAGGTGGATTTAATAAAAACCCTTCTCTTATAATCTATGTAATACACTTGCCAAAATTATATGCCATAAAATATTATATTTTTCAAAAAATTCAAATTGTCATCGTGATAATGATATGCTTTCTCCTTCGAAAGTATTGAACAAGTCCGAGTTTTGAATCAAATGATGATATCAATTTTAAGGAAAGAAGTACAAAACGGAAAGAAAATGTAGAGGAAGAAAATAATAGTCCAGAAAAATATGAAGAAATGCCAGAATACAATATTATTGAAGGTGACATTTTAATTGCAGAAGAACTTTCACTTAGATTTTCGCACTTTTTAGAATACTCCCTCAAATTAACTGTGTGAAATGTGAAAATATTATGAGAAAAACGGGTGAAACAATATCGTTACAAAGCATATCTGAAAGATTTATATTCTACAAAAATTATTCAAAACAGACTGCCTTTGGAAAAAAGATAGCGCTCACAAACTATTTTTTTTGAAATTTGTTCTTACCATTTAAATATTTTAAAAGCATTTACAAACAAAACACCTGAAATTGAAGGTATTAAGAAAAATATCGTAGAATTATGTATTATAAAAACATGCGCTTGCAACAAATTTTCTGATTGGTTTATAAAAATAACCAGTGCTATTACTATCATTTAAAAATTCTAGACTAGTTCATACTGGTATTGTTGCGAAAGTTTTGTGTTTGGGAATCTGAAAAAATATGAAGAGTTAGCTCTCGACAGTCTAAAAATTTGGCTAAACTTAATATATTAGAAAGAGGAGAAAAGAAAAATTTATATCGCTGTTGTATAAAAATAACAATATATATTATACTTTACATTATAAATATAAATATATGACAAGCATTTTTTCTTTTTATTAAATATGTTTATTTATTAAAAAGTTTAATTTCAAAATAATTATCTTTAAGTTAATAACTAATGAAATCAAAATAATATTTTTGTTTAGTTAAGTAAGTTTAGAGTTTTTAGTATCAATCAAAATCTATTTTTAAGTATCAATAATTTCCATGTATTTCAATCTATTTTATAGTGTCAATAAAATCAATCTTATTCTTTAAATTAATTTAAATTTATATATTATTCTGAAAAGTTATTAGAATTTAAAGTAGGTTTATTATTATATTTTCTCAAACATGCATATAAGATTACGTGTATGTAAATATAGTATTAGTTATCCTGTAATAAGTGTTATGCTCTTTTTAGCAAAAAATAAAGTTCAAACATGTGTAAAATACTTTGCTTAGTTAAGATGAAAGAAGTCAAATTGAAGAAAGGGTTTTATGATTTAACATTTTTTCTTCATAGAAAACATTCTAAGAAAAATTTTAAATTGAAATAATCAAATTTAAAAATGCTTTTAAGTCAAATTCTATTTGGCTTTTCAAAACCTAATATCTGTTAACATATTATAGATTTCAAATTATATATGTATGTATATTCCAATAAAATATATACATTGAAAATATAAATACTAAATAGTAGACGATCTAGTAAAATGAAATACACCAAGAACAAAAATTAATAGTTTTTTTTGTTCTGTTTTTATATTACTCTTATTTATTCTATATTTGCATTGGCATGCATTAGCGGACGTGAATGAATATATACACATATTATAAAAATATAAACAAAAATATTGTAGTATGCCGCTATGACCATAGACAAAATGAAAAGCTTTCTACGAGTGGAGAGAAGTCAAAAGCTCTCTTAATAAAATGTTATCGCAAATTTTTACTTGAGGTGTCTTTTAGTGTATAAGTTAAACGACTTTACCGTTTTATTTCAAATAAAATAATAATAATAATTTCTTTAAAAAATTAAATAAAAAATAAGTTTTCTTTTATTTTAATTTAACTTTATTCTTCTACTTCCAAATTTAGAATACCAAAATTCTTATAATATTACCAATATTTATACTTCACAAATTAGTCCAAGAATTCAAAATTAATTTCATTTCCTTACCTTACAAAGTCATAACTTAATTTCGAAATATGTTTTTCTAGTTAATAAGTTTACATTAAGATTTTATATTTCCCTATTTCGAAATCTTAAAACAAAGAAAATGAAATTATTACAAAGAAATGTTTATTTTACAAAAATCAACAATTTAAAATAATTCAATTTAGTACAAATTATTACAAAGAAAAGTAATTACAGAGAAATGCTTATTTTCATAAAAATCAATATAAAATAATTTATTACAAGAAATGCTTATTTTTAAAAATTACTATTTGTAGTATTTTAACGGTTAAAATTTTAAGTTCATAATAACAATATTGATATTGAACCGTAATAAAAATTATGTCATAAATTATAAAATTACTAATTATGCTTACTAAGGGAAATATATTTAATAAAATTATTTACATTATTTTTTCAATGAGCAACATCATAACATTTTATTGTAAACATTGTTGAGAAACATTGGTGAAGTAAATTAGTTGACAACATTTTGTTGAAGTAAATTAGTTACTAAAATTATAAACATCGTTAACTTATATAAGTTCATATATTTTATATTAAAGCTTCTTAGAATTTTAATATGAATTTTTTCTATGTGCATTTTGATCGACTATTGAATATTGAGATTTTCCATGTCTTGTCAAATAATAATTAATGTTATATCAATATAATATGCAACAATTTTCTGTATATGTAGGTGGGAGTTTTGTGTGTATATCCTTAGGCACATAAATAAAGTTATTTAGTTACAAGTGAGTGAAAGTGTAAAGTAAATTTAAATTTTAAATCAAAGAAATCATTTTTAAATTATCTAAAAAAGTTATAAAATAGTTGATTTAGTTATTGAAAATTAATAGAAACAAGTAAATGTAACAGAAAATCGATGTAACCGACTTATGTATACCCTACACCTAAAAAATTCAAATTAAATTAAAGTTATTTTAGTTAGGTATTTAATATAAGCTAAAAAAATAAATGCTTTTACAACCTTTGTACAAAATTTCAGGTTTCTATCTTTATTAAATTCGAAAATATGCTTGTTAGGTCTTGGAAAGTGTGTGAAGGCACCCGGACCACCTCTCCAATTCATCCCAAATTTTAGAGCCATTATCAGAACAGGATAGAATACTATTATATCAAATTTCAAGTTTTTATATTTATTAATTTCGAAGATATGCTTGTTCGGTCTTGGGAGTTGTGTGGGAGACACCCGAACAACCATTCCAATTCATCTGAAATTTTAGGTAAATCAGGGATTCAGGAAACAACACCCTCGTATCAAATTTGCAGTTTCTATATTTATTAATTTCGAAGATATGCTTGTTCGGTTTTGGGAGTTGTATGCGAGGTACCCGAACCCATGGACCGATTTTGTCCAGATTCGAACTTAGCCTTCCTTTCATAATTAGTAACCTACTATATAAATTTCATCAAGATAGCTTCACTAATTTTTTAGTTATCGTGCGAACAGACGGACGGACGGACATCGCTAAATCGACTCAGGAGGTGATCCTGATTCAGAATATATATACATGTACATATCTAACTCGCTGCCTTTTGGTGGTTACAAACACCATACCAAAGTTAATATACCCTATACTTAATGTGTAGGGTATAAAAATGGAACAAAATGTAGTTTATGTCTCTGTCTTAAATCCCAGAGAACGCACCCAAATATTAAAATTTCCGCCAGCTGAAACTGAAATGGAAAATATATGGCGCGAACTGTTGGGTTTGATAGTGATAAAACCAACATTTTTCTATGTCAAGATCATTTCCAAGCTGATGATACAGGAAAAAAGTACCTAAAAAGACACTCCATTCCTTCTTTATATTTAAGCATGATTACAGAAGAAGAAAGCGATGTACTAACTTTAAACGAAATAGATAAGTTAAAATCTCCTTATAGAATTCGGTTCATATCTTGCAGCCCTATGGGTGTTTGTTCCTCTTGTTTGAAAAATTTAGAAAACTGTAAAAAATACCGTTCAAAATGCAACAGCTATAGGAAAAAATATAATAATTTAATTTTAAAGATACGTAAGGCCAAACAAGAAATAAATAAATTACAAAGGCAAGTTAGAAAATTGAAAATTATTTCTCCGAAGATTAAAAGAAATCAAGTTTCAAATAAGATAAACAACTTAGAAATTAATAAAAACTCCAAAATTTTTACAAAGGTGTTAGTAAAAAGTAAAAATGTTCGAATGCAATGTGGTCAAGAAGAAAAAATTGTTGCACAAAATATTTTTTATAGATCCCAATCTGGTTATAACTTTTTAAGAGAGAGATTTTTTTTTTTTTTTTTACGAGGGACGGTGGAAAACATCGAAAGTCACTCAAAAGAACTGCACGAGGTTCTTCTGAGTAGTGTTCGACTCTAACCAACCAAAACCACCCCCTTTAAAACCAAAACAAACGAATTTCCGAATGCTGTATTGCGCCATCTTGCCAGTTCGACAGTGTATGGGTGGGCATCTGTTGTACTCTTCGTTTCACGTTGGAAAACTTTGAGTGGAGGCATCAATTGTTTTATTTCTTTAGAACAGGTGTTCACGCCTACAAGGTATCTATAAAAGAGGGTCAATGACCCAAAAGTACGGCGATGGCAAAGTGGAGTCGCCAATATGGCGAATAGCCCTGTTTTGCACTTTGTCGAGATAACCCAGCGCTGTTTGGGGTGCTCCATTTGGGCTGGATGAGCGTTATACTCCATTTTCGGCCTAATGTACATTTTATAGATGTTGAGAAAATCGGAAGGAGAAAAGTAAGCTTTACAGCGATACAAGAAACCTAAACATTTAGCAGCATTTTTAGGTATACTAAAAATATGATTTGACCAGGTCAATTTCTGATTTAACTCGATGCCCAGAATGTTTCAATCTGTTGAGTGCTGCAAAGCTTCACCCTGAAAAGTCAGGTTGGGTGTAGTAGTAGCTACTTTGCGCGAGATTAAACAGCTTTGCATTTTTTTGGTGTTGAAATCAACTCTGTTGATTTCACCCCATTTTTGGATTTTCGCTAAATCATTATTTAGCTCACTGATAGTGAAGTTTCTTGCTGTTCTATTAATTTGGTGATTAATACCACAGCGACTATGAAATTCATAGGAAGCTACAAGGGTGCTGTCATCTGCGAAACTATGGATTGGATTGGAGGTAATTGAAAGTAGGTCATTGATAAATATTAAGAAGAGAGTGGGGGACAAAACCGATCCCTGAGGGACACCAGCATTAATTATAAAATTGTCAGATGAATAACCATCTACAAGTACCCGAATCATGCGATTCGAAAGGAAATCTCCAATCCATTTTAGAAAGACTCTACCTAATCCTAACGCTTTGCATTTTGCTAATAAAGTATCATGCCAGACTCGGTCGAACGCTTTAGAAATATCCAGAGCCACTACATCAGATTACTCCACGATTTACTCCACTACATCAGATTACTCTTACTCTACGATCCAGATATTTCAAAAGCTTCTGGTTTACTATTTTTTCCATTACTTTGGAAAGAACCGAGATTATAGCAATAGGACGGTAGTTAGAAGGATCGCTTTTATTACCTTTTTTTGGAATTGGGAAAACATGCGCAACCTTCCATTGGGTAGGGTGAATACCCGAAGTAAAGGAAAGATAAAAAAGGTTGCGTAGAGGTTTTGAAATACTTGAATAGGTATTTTTAAGAACCATTTTAGTGATACCATCTGGACCGGCTGATTTTTTTGCATCAAGATTTTTCAAGATTTGCATCACTGCTCTTGTCCTAAAGTATAATTTACCGAAGTAGCAGTCAACTTCAGGAACAGTTGGTGGCTTTAAAGTTGACTGAAGCAGTGTCGAGTTGAAAGAGAACTGCTTGCCAAACTAGTTCGCTTTCTCTTTGGAATCTGACACAATCATGTTATTAATATCAACAAACGGAGGAAAAGAAGACCCGCTAGCGTCTTCTTTTAAACTTTTTGCAAATGACCAAAAGGATTTGCTATTCTTAGGCATGTGGATAAGTTTGCGTTTCAACTTTAGGTTGAATAAGAATTTTTGCCTGTTGATAACTCTCTTGCACCTGTTTTGAACCACTATATAGTTTGCTCTGAGAGCCTCCGACCTATTGCTTTGATACAGTTTAAAAGCCTCCTCCTTTTTAAAAATGGCGTCACTGCATATGCGATTGAACCAAGATTTGGATTTCCGTTTAATAGTTCTCATGGAGTGAGGAATAAATAACCTCATTCCAAGTAAAATTGTTTCACAAATCGTATTTGCAGCAAAGTCGACATTCCTATCGCGGAAGCACAATGACCAATCAAAGGATCTGAAAAAAACTGTTAAGACCCTCCCAGTTCGCATGGCTGTATCGCCATACTAATTTCCTCGGAGGAGTCCTTTGATTGGTAATTGGGCCTACCCGGAAACTTGTTTTAACTAAACAATGGTCGGAACCATCCAGGGGGCAACCAACTGAAACCACATATTTTTCAGGGTGTGTGGTCAGGAACAGATCCAAGAGGTAGCTATCTTGATCAGCACGATCCGGGATCCTAGTGGGATTTTGGACAAGTTGAGAAACTTGGAAAAGAGATGAGAATAGTTCAACTTGTTTCCCAATTGAGTTTTGACTCAGAGAAGTGTTAATAGAAAAGTGAAGCCAGTCTCTATTATGAATATTGAAATCACCCGCCAGAACAATTTCAGTTCCTGGATATGAATCCAAAATTTCATTGATCGGGTTTGAGAGATTTTCAATTTCCACAACAGTTTCCTCTTCACTTGAGTTGGGTGATCTGTATAAGAAACAGAAATGTATGACTTGCTTTCTAACAAGAATTTTTACCCAAACATAGTGGAAAGTTGGGCTAGAACATTTGAATTTATTAAGAGTATTGAAAGCTGTGTCATTTTTAATATAGATGGCGATACCTCTTTTAGACACGAAATGTGAAACGAGTGTGTAGCCAGTAATATTAAAATTATCATTCTGGCCGTTAATTTGAGTTTCGCATAGGGCAAGAATTGCTGGTTTGCTAGAATTTAAATGGCAAGTGACGGCATTGAAATTCGTCTGTAAACCGCGTATATTGCAGAAATCTACATTAAAATTGGTAATTTTGTAAAATTTTAAAAAAACAATATAAGTAAAAATCAACAAATTAAAATTTATAATTAGATAAAAAAGTGAAATATCAAATTAAAATTTAAGTTGATAAAGAAACAATAAAAATTATAAAAATTATATATATACGATATGAATACCGCGAGCTTGACAACATAATTTGTTTGTGAATTAAATTAAATTAAATTAAATGTTTGCCTTGAATGTGCAAATGATTTATAAAACGTTCAACAGTTTTTCGCATACACTGTGAAGTGACCTTATTGAACGCAGTTACAACCAAAAACACACCCAAAGCAAACCTTACGTGCAATACAAAGAAAGAAAAAAAGAGCACGTTATAGCAAATAAAAATTATTGATTAATTAAGTTGATATTTACACACACTATTATAAATAATAGTAAAATTTACAATAATATTAAAGTCTTCTCAAGATCTTTTATGAAAAAGTAAAAGTAAATTAGAATAAGTAAATACCACCAGAAATTAGAAATTAAAATTACAGTTTAAGTTATGGTGGTATTGATTATTGAGAAGAGAAGAATTGGAACACTGACATCTATCAACGGGATGGAGTAAGAAGGATATTGTTTCTGCTTTGTTTACAACTAGGAGATGTTATAAAGAAAAGAACAAAAAAAAAAAACAGAGAGAGATTATTATTAAATTTACCGCATAAAGCGTCTTTGTATAGATCATCACCGGTAAAAAACTTTTAAAAAACGATGGCCAGGTAACAGAAATTGTTTTTCACAACTTGGAGTGACGGTAGAAAACCCATATTTCATATTTCGCGGAATAAATTTATATTGTTTATTTGATTTTCCTCACATTATTAAAAGTTTACGTAACGTTTTTATAAAATCAGATATAATTTCCCCGGATGATATAGCAAGTTTTCATGTTATACGAAAATTGTGGGAAATTGAAAAATGTTCTGTTTTCTATAACAAAATTGTGCCCCAAAGTGACAGAAAAACATATCTACCACCCTAATGACTTTGATAAGATGTGTGTTAAATAAACACCACAAGCTTTTAGTAAATCAATTTCTGCTGGTGTAAAAACATTAACTGAAATGAAAAAATTAAAAAAAAATTCTTTCGAAATAGCTCAAGTGACATCAAGCAGGCTCTAAAAAATGATAATAATGTTTTCAATTACATAAAAGTATTCTTGATTTATTTCAAAAAAATTTCGTTGAAAAAGAAAACTAAGGTTTATTGTTTCAAAAGAACCCAGCAAACCTTAAATAGAACTCTTCAACTCATTGAACATTTACTTAGTAGTAATCAAGACGTGAACTCCCTATTAAAAAACGTTTAAATCAAGATTTGGTTAAAAATTTATTTTCACAAGTTCGAGCAAAAGGTGGCAATAATAGGAAACCATCTCTATATGAGATTAATTATTTATTAGGAAAAATAATTTCTTCATATTTATTTCAATTTAGTAAAACGAGTAATTGCGAAGAAGATAATAAACCCACGGTTGAAATAAATATACAAGAAGCACATATTTATGAAAAAGTAACAAATTTAGAATACTCAGATATTGATGTTCAAAACATGTTACGAGAAATAGATTCCAACCGTTATAAAATTTTTGAAGAAGAAGTTGCAAGTTATTTGAATATTGCCACTGAATTACCTGCAATGAGATATTTTATTGGCTATGTAATTTTTAAAGTTGTCTCTAAAATAAATTGTGTTGAATGCTCTAAAGTAATGAGAAAGAAAGATAAAAATGGGTGTGGTGCCCTTGTATGTCAGAAGTCAGTTTTAATAATCATATTTTTATTTTAAGCTTCTATTTTAATAAATTTTAATTATTGTAGTTTTAAATATTTTCTTATATAGTCTGAATTTTTATGTTACTATTATGTTTATTTATAATTTATTGTTATTTTTTTGTTTAATATTTCTTATTTGTTTTGTTTTATAATATTTGTACTGTTAACTTCTTAACTTTTTCTTTGTAACAGTAAATTTATTTATTTTAGTTATGTATCTATGTACATGTACTTAAATGAATTCTTGACTTGAATGAATTTTTATTATTTTGTTATTTAAGTAATAAAAAGAGGGGTGTTTATGCCGATTGGAAAATTTATATTTTAAATTTAAAACAAATCAATATATTTTTCGGTTGGCTTTTTCCTTCTAAAATCAAGTTTATCTTTTCCTTCTTAACAATAAATAAATAATATTATATTATAGTCGTTTTCTTAATAGATATGATATTATTTCACTTATACAGATGTACATAATTTCTTCAAAAATATAACAATTTTTAAAAACCAATTGAAATTGGAAACCAAAAGAAATACCATCTGTCCAAAAACCCAATTTTAATTTAACATATTAAATATTTATTTACATGTACCTATACATACTCTATAAAATTTCATTAAAAAACGAGGAAGAATACAGTTGCCTTTGCCAACTCTTAGATACCCGTACGAACCTGTTAGTATGTTCATAGTCTGTCACTCTGCTTATAATATTACATTTTTAATTTTTCGGTATTTTAAAATAATTTGGGTGAAGTTTATAATTTCTAGAACTATGGTTTGTACATATGTATGTATATGTAAAGAACCTATATGTTTAAACATTCTTCAAAAGCAGATTCTAAGTCTAACTTACCATCTAACTATTATCAATGCAAAACTTTCCCAAATATGTTATTACCATTTGTTACTAAGCGGGAAATGTACATACATTAATTTATACTAAACTTACTACAAAATACCAAATAGATATATATTAATATGCATATGCATATGCATTCATTCATTTATACATACTATATTTTTATACATATATCGTCATACATTGCAATATTTCTTTAAAAATACTTCATTCATATAATAACTTCTTATAACTACAATAAAACACGTATAAATGCGACGCTACATACATACATATACATATGTATATATGAGTATATCTATATTTACTCTTATTATTATATCATCATTCATCAGTGACATATTATATGATATTTAAATAAACAGATATTATATAAGTATGTATTAATGCTCTACAATATAGTAGAAAATACTTGCAGTTTATTGTCTTACAGGAAAAATATAACGGTTTAATTAAAATAGTAGCAAATGTTAAGAAAATTTTGTAATGCATTTTTGGGCACTAGATGGCGGCATCGGTACTAATGATATATTTATTCGGAAACTTGGAGATATAAAGTGCGGCGGTATGGGTACTAATGGCATTTATATTTGGAAACTTGGAGATATAAAGTACCGTTATATAATGGCTTCATCTAAATCGATAAACAACTCTCTGTGGAAGTATAACCCATTTAATTATATTTAATCTATATAAAGGGTGCTCAAAATTGAGGTATCATTTTGATTTTACCGCAATTTTTTTTCTACCTGGAATTTTTATACGAAGTTTCTTTAGGTATATTTTAAATACATTCCGGTTAGTTAATATGGAACGTTACACGAAGGAACAACGTGTTTTTGTTATTGCAGCATTTTTTAAAAATGGTAAAAGTTTTCAAGATGTAATTAGGAAATTTCGAACAAAATTTGGTAGAGAAAATGCTCGAACAAATCGTGCCATCAAGCTGATGGTTGATAAATTTCTAGAAACTGGATCTGTTCTTGATAACAGAGGCAACATTTATCAACGTAGTGGCCGTTCAACCGAGAATGTAGCAGCTGTGAGCAGAGGTGTTGAAGAAGATCCAAAAACTTCCATTCGTCATCGTTCGCAGCAATTAAACATCAAACCATCCACATTATTCAACAGTTTGCATCGTGATCTCCATTTAAAGGCTTATAAGATCCAGCTGACGCAAGAATGAAAACCAACTGACCATGCATTACGTCGGCAATTCGTTTCTTGGGCAATCGAAAAACAAGAAGAAAATGAGAATTTTTTTAACAAAATAATCTTCACCGACGAAGCTCATTTCCAGCTCAATGGCTACGTCAATAACCAGAATTGCCGCATTTGGGGTGAAGAGAATCCAAGGGTTATCTTAGAGCAACCAGTACATCCACAAAAAGTTACGGTTTGGTGTGGTTTGTGGTCAGGAGGAATCATCGGAACATATTTTTTTGAAAACGCAAATGGAAATGCGATTACGGTCAATGGAAATCGCTACAGGGAGATGATCCAAAGCTTTTTGTGGCGGAAAATTGATGATTTGGACGTAGAGAATATGTGGTTTCAACAGGACGGTGCCACTTGCCACACAGCACGAGAAATAATGGATCTTTTGAAGGAAAAGTTCGAAGATCGCATTATTTCTCGTAGAGGAAGAGTGATGTGGCCACCAAGATCGTGCGATTTGACACCGTTGGATTTTTTTTTGTGGGGATTTGTGAAATCGAAAGTGTACAGCAATAATCCCACAACAATTCAAGAGCTTAAAAACAACATTTTCGAGCAGATTTCAACCATTGAGAACAGTTTATTGAACAACGTGATTCAGAATTTTGGTAAAAGATTGGAAGCCTGCCGAAGTAGTAGAGGGGGCCACTTGGCCGACATAATTTTTCATTATTAACCGGAACCTATTTGTAATAAATTAAAATAAAAATATATTTAATATTTCAAAAATAAAGTCTTTTTTTATTAAAGTTAAAATGATACCTCAATTTTGAACACCCTTTATATAATCCATATCTATCTATATAATCTATTTATAGTTGGTTATAAAAATTGATAATTGGATGCCCCTTTTCTAAAATATGTATTTCTAAACTTTTTTCCATGAATATCAGACAGATAGAAAGAATATACATCTTTTTTACTTTGTTCATTCTGAAAAATTCATTCTTTATTTTATTCTTTATTTAAACTACATAAATAAAGCACATACCGAAATTTATAAACCACAATTTATTTATCAAATTCATTTTGCCTTTTCTCTTTTCCCAAAAATTTTAAATATTACTTCTGCTTCAATTTGGGATATTTGATATATACTAAACACTAAACTGTACTTTCCACGTTTATATTCAGTTATATTCTGAAATTCCTACTCCTACCATACAAGCTAAATTTTAAAATTTTGAATAGAAAAAAAAAACCAAAAATTTACCGGAATAAAAGAGCGTCTTATTTGAATATGTACATCATAGGTATAGATTATACATACTATATGATACATGTGCATATTCTTTACATGGGTTTTTTATAAAAATGGAAAATTATAATGAAAATCAGAAAATTGTGGAAAAATATTGATCTTGTAAGATCAATGTACTGAATATTTATCATATAAATATGTACTGAATATTTATCATATAAAAAAAAAATTAAAGTTGGTTGGTAAATCATTGAGTAAAAGGGTTTTGAATGTCTATCATTTACAGATTAAATATTGTGGATACAGAAGTAAAGACGTAATAAAAATAATATCAAACAACAATTTTTATTTTTGATTAATATATTTCGTTTTATTTATTTATTTTATTATTTTTAATTTTTTGATGTAATCTACTAAATAAGTCACATATTTTTATATAAATATTCAAATACACGTAATTAGGTGCATATATTATAATTATATACTGAATAATGTCTACATAATCAATAATAATAATTTAGTAGTTTTTCTTTCAGACACACTTTGTATTATCACATTCCGTTAAATTTTGAATACAAACATGTTTTGATAAAAGTACATATTTTAATACAATTTTTCTATTTATTATAAAGGTTATCTAATTATCTTTAATTACAGAAATTAAAATATAACAAGTAAATGTAACAGTAAGCCGTTCCAACCGACTTATTTTTACCCTACAGCTAAAAAAATAAATGCTTTTACAACCTTTGTACAAAATTTCAGATTTCTATCTTTACTAAATTCGAAGATATGCTTGTTAGGTTTTGGGAAGTGTGTGACGGCACGCGGACCACCACTTCAATTCACCTCAAATTTTAGAGATATCATCAGAACAGGGTAAAACACTCTTATATCAAATTTAAAATTTTTATATTTATTAATTTCGAAGATATGCTTATTCGGACTTGGGAGTTGTCTGGGAGATACCCGAACAACCATTCCAATTCATCTGAAATTTTAGGTAAATCAGGGATTCAGGAAACAACATCCTTGTATCAAATTTGCAGTTTCTATCTATATTAATTTCGAAGATATGCTTGTTCGGTTTTGGGAGTTGTATGGGAGGTACCCGAACAACCATTCCAATTCATCTCAAATTTTGAGCAAATCAGGCATTCAGGAAACACACCCTCGTACAAAACTTTAAGTTTCTATCTTTATTAATTTCGAAGATATGCTTGTTCGGTTTTGGGAGTTGTGTGGGAGGTACTCGAACAACCACTCCAATTCATCTCAAATTTTAGGGATATCAGGAATTCACGAAAACACACCCTCGTACAAAATTTTAAGTTTCTCTCTTTATTAATTTCGAAGATATGCGTATTCGGTTTTGGGAGTTGTATGGAAGGTACCCGAACCCATGCTCCGATTTCGCCCATTTGCAATTCCCACCTTGCTTTAGTCATTGTTAACCTACAGTAAAAATTTCATCAAGATAGTTCATTATTTTTTGAGTTAAAGTGCGTACGGACGGACGGGCGGACATTGCTAAATCGACTCAGGAGGTGATATATGTAATATATATACATGTCGATATATGTACCCCTCTGCGGAAGTATATCCCATTTGATTATATTTAATTTATATATATGAGAAATTCTGAATTACCAGGGATGTTATAGTTGGTTATTAAAATTTATATTGGTTGCCCCCTTTTCTAAAATATGTATTTCTTTTTTTCATGAATATCAGACAGATAGAAAGAATATACATCTTTTTTACTTTGTTCTTTCTGGAAATTCATTCTTTATTTTATTAAACTACATAAATAAAGCACATGCCGAAATTCATAAACCACAATTTATTTATCAAATTCATTTTGCCTTTTCCCTTTTCCCAAAAATTTTAAATATTACTTCTGTTTCAATTTGGGATATTTGATATAATGGTTTTTTCGAAAATTTAAAAAATATATTTTATCACATGATGACTTTTTTCATACAAGGCTTTTACCATATTTTCAAATGTAGTCATTACAAAAATCAATAAACATTTTTAAGCATTATAACAATAATGTTTACAACCAAAAAATTGACTCTAAGTGCATAGATTATTAATTTTTGTTTTATCCTCATTTTTAAATTATTTTCTTTTTAAGAGATCAGTTAACTGATTTAAGCTAACGCCATTAACAAAAGCAAAAACTGTGACGAGCATTCTTTATTTATAGTTTGCTTATAAAAAAAACCTTTACAATAATAACTGGTACTTCGCTGAAATCTATGACATCTTGGGTTTTTTAATAATATTTTAGATATTTGAATTTATCTTTAAAAAGAAATTTTTAATAAAATGGTTGCAATTTGTGTAATAATTAGGAAGTAATTAATAATAAATACTTTACCAAATTTATTAAATATTTTTTAGTACAATAGTCAATATGCTGTGGAAAGTTGTTCAGTTGATAAAAAATATTTATAATAATTAAAATTAATATTAAAAAATTAATTAAAGAGATATGTGTAATATGCTAATTAAAAAAAGAGATATGTGTCGATACGAAAGGTATTTTGTATTAGAAAATTAAATTCAATAAACTTAAGTTCCTATGAGGAAAAGTATTGGCTTATAGCTGTTTTTTATTTACATAATCACTACAGGTTAATAAATAATATTCAAACCATGTTGTCTTAAACTTAACTGTTGTCTTAAAAACAAGATCCTGTATTTTTATTACATTTTTCTAAAAACGTTTCAAAAATTTGCCTTTTAGTTTCAGCCTGCCCGTTTGTCCGTCCGTTCATCTGTTTATAAAACTTCTACTTTGTTCAAGGTAAAACAATAAAATATTAATCATAAGTTTTTTAAAAAAGTTAATGTTGTAGAACAACTTTTTTTATAGCCCCACCCATCACGGAACTACAGCCTCTCAAAATTAAAAAAAAACCCTACTTTAAAATTTGTATATATCAGACTCAAGTCCTTCTTAACATTTTTTCAATTTAATAACACCAAACGGTGGGTTACAGATTTTACCTTTATAAAACAATATTCAAATTATAAATTCTTCTAAAATATAGTATTTACATTTATATGAAAGCATGGTGCATCTTTCGTATCTCCGCAAGGCTTTTAGATAGAGCTTTAACATTCTGAAAGAAGAAAAAAACTTCAGAATTAGCATAAGGTAGGGTAAACTGGGGTACATTCGTCACACAAAATTTAGCTATTTCGTAAGATTATAGAAAATTGAATTCTTGTAACTCTTTAAATGTCATTTAATCTGATGAAGTTTTGTAGTAATCTGTTAATAGTAGCCGGTGTTAGACGTTTTTTTGTATTTTTGCTGTTTATTCTGTAAGTATTTGTTTTAAATACGAATTTTTTACAAAAAAAAATACGTTTATTTAAGCTTCATTTAATAAAATATATTGACAATTTTGTTATAAATTGAACGTGTTTAGTGAAATTAAACAAACACAATATTTTTTTTTATTTTTTAAATTTTTAGAGTTTCGGGTCAATTCCAACTTCACAAAAGAACAAGAACTTGAATTAGGAAACTATTTGAAAAAGTGTGCTCTGACTGGTTTGAGTTACGAATGTAGAAAAAAAATTCGCTTTTGATTTTGCTAAAATAAATAATATTAATTGTTCTGTAAATTAGACCAAAAAAAAAACAAAGCGGGTGTTACTAGTTATTTATTTATTTATTTATACTGCTTAGCACAAACAGTTTACATAAAATTTATAATATATATAATAACTAGTAAACAATAATAAATTGTTAAATACAATAAAAGTTATAAAAAAAATTACATAATTGTTAAGTATAAATAAACTTAGAAATAAGATTAAAATTAAAAATCATATACATAGGTATATACTTTACAGTGCAACAAGAAACAAAAACAAAAAAATAATCCTAATATTAATAGCGATTGTATAATTTTTGTTTTTGGGAATGTTTTGAAAGTGTAAAGTCAATGTTAAGTTTATGTTTGTTACTTATAATAAGCATCTTATTAATAGGTTCAAATTTGCCATAATTAGTCCTATGATTATAGGTTTTAAACAAATTGCAAGAGCGAAGGCGTTGAAGATTTCTAATATTAATTTAACTAGAAATTAAATTATATTTAACATAACCCTTGACAATCTCTGTAATGAAAATAACATCAGAAACCTGACGTCTAAAACTTAAAGTACACAAATCAATTAACTTTAGCCTTTATTCATATGGTGGCAAAATAATAGGATTTGACCATGGCAAGTGGCGTAAGGCAAATCTAAGAAAGTTTTTCTGTACTGCCTCGATTCTATCAATGTGTACCATGTAAAATGGAGACCAAACCTGACTAGCATATTCCAGGTTCGGTCTTACAAGACAAGTGTACAACGATTTAATAACATAGGGATCTGAAAATTCCTTAGAAGAACGTTTAACAAACCCCAATAATGAATTAGCTTTATTTATAATATTATTATAATGAATTTTAAAACTAAGTTGGGAATCAAAATACACACCTAAGTCTTTTTGAAGTAACTTTAGGTAAACTAATACCATCTAAGTTATAGTTGAAATAAATAAGACCAGAACGACGTGTATAAGATAACAATGCGCATTTATTTACATTAAGTAGTAGACAATTATTAACGCACCAATTTATTTTCTTATATAGTCTGAATTTTTTATGTTACTATTATGTTTATTTATAATTTATTGTTATTTTTTTGTTTAATATTTCTTATTTGTTTTGTTTTATAATATTTGTACTGTTAACTTCTTAACTTTTTTTTTGTAACAGTAAATTTATTTATTTTAGTTATGTATCTATGTACATGTACTTAAATGAATTCTTGACTTGAATGAATTTTTATTATTTTGTTATTTAAGTAATAAAAAGAGGGGTGTTTATGCCGATTGGAAAATTTATATTTTAAATTTAAAACAAATCAATATATTTTTCGGTTGGCTTTTTCCTTCTAAAATCAAGTTTATCTTTTCCTTCTTAACAATAAATAAATAATATTATATTATAGTCGTTTTCTTAATAGATATGATATTATTTCACTTATACAGATGTACATAATTTCTTCAAAAATATAACAATTTTTAAAAACCAATTGAAATTGGAAACCAAAAGAAATACCATCTGTCCAAAAACCCAATTTTAATTTAACATATTAAATATTTATTTACATGTACCTATACATACTCTATAAAATTTCATTAAAAAACGAGGAAGAATACAGTTGCCTTTGCCAACTCTTAGATACCCGTACGAACCTGTTAGTATGTTCATAGTCTGTCACTCTGCTTATAATATTATATTTTTAATTTTTCGGTATTTTAAAATAATTTGGGTGAAGTTTATAATTTCTAGAACTATGGTTTGTACATATCTATGTATATGTAAAGAACCTATATGTTTAAACATTCTTCAAAAGCAGATTCTAAGTCTAACCTACCATCTAACTATTATCAATGCAAAACTTTTCCAAATATGTTATTACCATTTGTTACTAAGCGGGAAATGTACATACATTAATTTATACTAAACTTACTACAAAATACCAAATACATATATATTAATATGCATATGCATATGCATTCATTCATTTATACATACTATATTTTTATACAAATATCGTCATACATTGCAATATTTCTTTAAAAATACTTCATTCATATAATAACTTCTTATAACTACAATAAAACACGTATAAATGCGACGCTACATACATACATATACATATGTATATATGAGTATATCTATATTTACTCTTATTATTATATCATCATTCATCAGTGACATATTATATGATATTTAAATAAACAGATATTATATAAGTATGTATTAATGCTCTACAATATAGTGGAAAATACTTGCAGTTTATTGTCTTACAGGAAAAATATAACGGTTTAATTAAAATAGTAGCAAATGTTAAGAAAATTTTGTAATGCATTTTTGGCCACTAGATGGCGGCATCGGTACTAATGATATATTTATTCGGAAACTTGGAGATATAAAGTGCGGCGGCATGGGTACTAATGGCATTTATATTTGGAAACTTGGAGATATAAAGTACCGTTATATAATGGCTTCATCTAAATCGATAAACAACTCTCTGTGGAAGTATAACCCATTTAATTATATTTAATCTATATATATAATCCATATCTATCTATATAATCTATTTATAGTTGGTTATAAAAATTGATAATTGGTTGCCCCTTTTCTAAAATATGTATTTCTAAACTTTTTTTCATGAATATCAGACAGATAGAAAGAATATACATCTTTTTTACTTTGTTCATTCTGGAAAATTCATTCTTTATTTTATTCTTTATTTAAACTACATAAATAAAGCACATACCGAAATTTATAAACCACAATTTATTTATCAAATTCATTTTGCCTTTTCTCTTTTCCCAAAAATTTTAAATATTACTTCTGCTTCAATTTGGGATATTTGATATATACTAAACACTAAACTGTACTTTCCACGTTTATATTCAGTTATATTCTGAAATTCCTACTCCTACCATACAAGCTAAATTTTAAAATTTTGAATAGAAAAAAAAAACCAAAAATTTACCGGAATAAAAGAGCGTCTTATTTGAATATGTACATCATAGGTATAGATTATACATACTATATGATACATATGCATATTCTTTACATAGGTTTTTTATAAAAATGGAAAATTATAATGAAAATCAAAAAATTGTGGAAAAATATTGATCTTGTAAGATCAATGTACTGAATATTTATCATAAAAATATGTACTGAATATTTATCATATAAAAAAAAAATTAAAGTTGGTTGGTAAATCATTGAGTAAAAGGGTTTTGAATGTCTATCATTTACAGATTAAATATTGTGGATACAGAAGTAAAGACGTAATAAAAATAATATCAAACAACAATTTTTATTTTTGATTAATATATTTCGTTTTATTTATTTATTTTATTATTTTTAATTTTTTGATGTAATCTACTAAATAAGTCACATATTTTTATATAAATATTCAAATACACGTAATTAGGTGCATATATTATAATTATATACTGAATAATGTCTACATAATCAATAATAATAATTTAGTAGTTTTTCTTTCAGACACACTTTGCATTATCACATTCCGTTAAGTTTTGAATACAAACATGTTTTGATAAAAGTACATATTTTAATACAATTTTTCTATTTATTATAAAGGTTATCTAATTATCTTTAATTACAGAAATTAAAATATAACAAGTAAATGTAACAGTAAGCCGTTCCAACCGACTTATTTTTACCCTACAACTAAAAAAATAAATGCTTTTACAACCTTTGTACAAAATTTCAGATTTCTATCTTTACTAAATTCGAAGATATGCTTGTTAGGTTTTGGGAAGTGTGTGACGGCACGCGGACCACCACTTCAATTCACCTCAAATTTTAGAGATATCATCAGAACAGGGTAAAACACTCTTATATCAAATTTAAAATTTTTATATTTATTAATTTCGAAGATATGCTTATTCGGACTTGGGAGTTGTCTGGGAGATACCCGAACAACCATTCCAATTCATCTGAAATTTTAGGTAAATCAGGGATTCAGGAAACAACATCCTTGTATCAAATTTGCAGTTTCTATCTATATTAATTTCGAAGATATGCTTGTTCGGTTTTGGGAGTTGTATGGGAGGTACCCGAACAACCACTCCAATTCATCTCAAATTTTGAGCAAATCAGGGATTCAGGAAACGCACCCTCGTACAAAACTTTAAGTTTCTATCTTTATTAATTTCGAAGATATGCTTGTTCGGTTTTGGGAGTTGTGTGGGAGGTACTCGAACAACCACTCCAATTCATCTCAAATTTTAGGGATATCAGGAATTCACGAAAACACACCCTCGTACAAAATTTTAAGTTTCTCTCTTTATTAATTTCGAAGATATGCGTATTCGGTTTTGGGAGTTGTATGGAAGGTACCCGAACCCATGCTCCGATTTCGCCCATTTGCAATTCCCACCTTGCTTTAGTCATTGTTAACCTACAGTAAAAATTTCATCAAGATAGTTCATTATTTTTTGAGTTAAAGTGCGTACGGACGGACGGACGGACATTGCTAAATCGACTCAGGAGGTGATATATGTAATATATATACATGTCGATATATGTACCCCTCTGCGGAAGTATATCCCATTTGATTATATTTAATTTATATATATGAGAAATTCTGAATTACCAGGGATGTTATAGTTGGTTATTAAAATTTATATTGGTTGCCCCCTTTTCTAAAATATGTATTTCTTTTTTTCATGAATATCAGACAGATAGAAAGAATATACATCTTTTTTACTTTGTTCTTTCTGGAAATTCATTCTTTATTTTATTAAACTACATAAATAAAGCACATGCCGAAATTCATAAACCACAATTTATTTATCAAATTCATTTTGCCTTTTCCCTTTTCCCAAAAATTTTAAATATTACTTCTGTTTCAATTTGGGATATTTGATATAATGGTTTTTTCGAAAATTTAAAAAATATATTTTATCACATGATGACTTTTTTCATACAAGGCTTTTACCATATTTTCAAATGTAGTCATTACAAAAATCAATAAACATTTTTAAGCATTATAACAATAATGTTTACAACCAAAAAATTGACTCTAAGTGCATAGATTATTAATTTTTGTTTTATCCTCATTTTTAAATTATTTTCTTTTTAAGAGATCAGTTAACTGATTTAAGCTAACGCCATTAACAAAAGCAAAAACTGTGACGAGCATTCTTTATTTATAGTTTGCTTATAAAAAAAACCTTTACAATAATAACTGGTACTTCGCTGAAATCTATGACATCTTGGGTTTTTTAATAATATTTTAGATATTTGAATTTATCTTTAAAAAGAAATTTTTAATAAAATGGTTGCAATTTGTGTAATAATTAGGAAGTAATTAATAATAAATACTTTACCAAATTTATTAAATATTTTTTAGTACAATAGTCAATATGCTGTGGAAAGTTGTTCAGTTGATAAAAAATATTTATATATTTTTAAAAAGAAATTTTTAATAAAATGGTTGCAATTTGTGTAATAATTAGGAAGTAATTAATAATAAATACTTTACCAAATTTATTAAATATTTTTTAGTACAATAGTCAATATGCTGTGGAAAGTTGTTCAGTTGATAAAAAATATTTATAATAATTAAAATTAATATTAAAAAATTAATTAAAGAGATATGTGTAATATGCTAATTAAAAAAAGAGATATGTGTCGATACGAAAGGTATTTTGTATTAGAAAATTAAATTCAATAAACTTAAGTTCCTATGAGGAAAAGTATTGGCTTATAGCTGTTATTTATTTACATAATCACTACAGGTTAATAAATAATATTCAAACCATGTTGTCTTAAACTTAACTGTTGTCTTAAAAACAAGATACTGTATTTTTATTACATTTTTCTAAAAACGTTTCAAAAATTTGCCTTTTAGTTTCAGCCTGCCCGTTTGTCCGTCCGTTCATCTGTTTATAAAACTTCTACTTTGTTCAAGGTAAAACAATAAAATATTAATCATAAGTTTTTTAAAAAAGTTAATGTTGTAGAACAACTTTTTTTATAGCCCCACCCATCACGGAACTACAGCCTCTCAAAATTAAAAAAAAACCCTACTTTAAAATTTGTATATATCAGACTCAAGTCCTTCTTAACATTTTTTCAATTTAATAACACCAAACGGTGGGTTACAGATTTTACCTTTATAAAACAATATTCAAATTATAAATTCTTCTAAAATATAGTATTTACATTTATGTGAAAGCATGGTGCATCTTTCGTATCTCCGCAAGGCTTTTAGATAGAGCTTTAACATTCTGAAAGAAGAAAAAAACTTCAGAATTAGCATAAGGTAGGGTAAACTGGGGTACATTCGTCACACAAAATTTAGCTATTTCGTAAGATTATAGAAAATTGAATTCTTGTAACTCTTTAAATGTCATTTAATCTGATGAAGTTTTGTAGTAATCTGTTAATAGTAGCCGGTGTTAGACGTTTTTTTGTATTTTTGCTGTTTATTCTGTAAGTATTTGTTTTAAATACGAATTTTTTACAAAAAAAAATACGTTTATTTAAGCTTCATTTAATAAAATATATTGACAATTTTGTTATAAATTGAACGTGTTTAGTGAAATTAAACAAACACAATATTTTTTTTTATTTTTTAAATTTTTAGAGTTTCGGGTCAATTCCAACTTCACAAAAGAACAAGAACTTGAATTAGGAAACTATTTGAAAAACTGTGCTCTGACTGGTTTGAGTTACGAATGTAGAAAAAAAATTCGCTTTTGATTTTGCTAAAATAAATAATATTAATTGTTCTGTAAATTAGACCAAAAAAAAAACAAAGCGGGTGTTACTAGTTATTTATTTATTTATTTATACTGCTTAGCACAAACAGTTTACATAAAATTTATAATATATATAATAACTAGTAAACAATAATAAATTGTTAAATACAATAAAAGTTATAAAAAAAATTACATAATTGTTAAGTATAAATAAACTTAGAAATAAGATTAAAATTAAAAATCATATACATAGGTATATACTTTACAGTGCAACAAGAAACAAAAACAAAAAAATAATCCTAATATTAATAGCGATTGTATAATTTTTGTTTTTGGGAATGTTTTGAAAGTGTAAAGTCAATGTTAAGTTTATGTTTGTTACTTATAATAAGCATCTTATTAATAGGTTTAAATTAGCCATAATTAGTCCTATGATTATAGGTTTTAAACAAATTGCAAGAGCGAAGGCGTTGAAGATTTCTAATATTAATTTAACTAGAAATTAAATTAGATTTAACATAACCCTTGACAATCTCTGTAATGAAAATAACATCAGAAACCTGACGTCTAAAACTTAAAGTACACAAATCAATTAACTTTAGCCTTTATTCATATGGTGGCAAAATAATAGGATTTGACCATGGCAAGTGGCGTAAGGCAAATCTAAGAAAGTTTTTCTGTACTGCCTCGATTCTATCAATGTGTACCATGTAAAATGGAGACCAAACCTGACTAGCATATTCCAGGTTCGGTCTTACAAGACAAGTGTACAACGATTTAATAACATAGGGATCTGAAAATTCCTTAGAAGAACGTTTAACAAACCCCAATAATGAATTAGCTTTATTTATAATATTATTATAATGAATTTTAAAACTAAGTTGGGAATCAAAATACACACCTAAGTCTTTTTGAAGTAACTTTAGGTAAACTAATACCATCTAAGTTATAGTTGAAATAAATAAGACCAGAACGACGTGTATAAGATAACAATGCGCATTTATTTACATTAAGTAGTAGACAATTATTAACGCACCAATTTATTTTCTTATATAGTCTGAATTTTTTATGTTACTATTATGTTTATTTATAATTTATTGTTATTTTTTTGTTTAATATTTCTTATTTGTTTTGTTTTATAATATTTGTACTGTTAACTTCTTAACTTTTTTTTTGTAACAGTAAATTTATTTATTTTAGTTATGTATCTATGTACATGTACTTAAATGAATTCTTGACTTGAATGAATTTTTATTATTTTGTTATTTAAGTAATAAAAAGAGGGGTGTTTATGCCGATTGGAAAATTTATATTTTAAATTTAAAACAAATCAATATATTTTTCGGTTGGCTTTTTCCTTCTAAAATCAAGTTTATCTTTTCCTTCTTAACAATAAATAAATAATATTATATTATAGTCGTTTTCTTAATAGATATGATATTATTTCACTTATACAGGATGTACATAATTTCTTCAAAAATATAACAATTTTTAAAAACCAATTGAAATTGGAAACCAAAAGAAATACCATCTGTCCAAAAACCCAATTTTAATTTAACATATTAAATATTTATTTACATGTACCTATACATACTCTATAAAATTTCATTAAAAAACGAGGAAGAATACAGTTGCCTTTGCCAACTCTTAGATACCCGTACGAACCTGTTAGTATGTTCATAGTCTGTCACTCTGCTTATAATATTATATTTTTAATTTTTCGGTATTTTAAAATAATTTGGGTGAAGTTTATAATTTCTAGAACTATGGTTTGTACATATCTATGTATATGTAAAGAACCTATATGTTTAAACATTCTTCAAAAGCAGATTCTAAGTCTAACCTACCATCTAACTATTATCAATGCAAAACTTTTCCAAATATGTTATTACCATTTGTTACTAAGCGGGAAATGTACATACATTAATTTATACTAAACTTACTACAAAATACCAAATACATATATATTAATATGCATATGCATATGCATTCATTCATTTATACATACTATATTTTTATACAAATATCGTCATACATTGCAATATTTCTTTAAAAATACTTCATTCATATAATAACTTCTTATAACTACAATAAAACACGTATAAATGCGACGCTACATACATACATATACATATGTATATATGAGTATATCTATATTTACTCTTATTATTATATCATCATTCATCAGTGACATATTATATGATATTTAAATAAACAGATATTATATAAGTATGTATTAATGCTCTACAATATAGTGGAAAATACTTGCAGTTTATTGTCTTACAGGAAAAATATAACGGTTTAATTAAAATAGTAGCAAATGTTAAGAAAATTTTGTAATGCATTTTTGGCCACTAGATGGCGGCATCGGTACTAATGATATATTTATTCGGAAACTTGGAGATATAAAGTGCGGCGGCATGGGTACTAATGGCATTTATATTTGGAAACTTGGAGATATAAAGTACCGTTATATAATGGCTTCATCTAAATCGATAAACAACTCTCTGTGGAAGTATAACCCATTTAATTATATTTAATCTATATATATAATCCATATCTATCTATATAATCTATTTATAGTTGGTTATAAAAATTGATAATTGGTTGCCCCTTTTCTAAAATATGTATTTCTAAACTTTTTTTCATGAATATCAGACAGATAGAAAGAATATACATCTTTTTTACTTTGTTCATTCTGGAAAATTCATTCTTTATTTTATTCTTTATTTAAACTACATAAATAAAGCACATACCGAAATTTATAAACCACAATTTATTTATCAAATTCATTTTGCCTTTTCTCTTTTCCCAAAAATTTTAAATATTACTTCTGCTTCAATTTGGGATATTTGATATATACTAAACACTAAACTGTACTTTCCACGTTTATATTCAGTTATATTCTGAAATTCCTACTCCTACCATACAAGCTAAATTTTAAAATTTTGAATAGAAAAAAAAAACCAAAAATTTACCGGAATAAAAGAGCGTCTTATTTGAATATGTACATCATAGGTATAGATTATACATACTATATGATACATATGCATATTCTTTACATAGGTTTTTTATAAAAATGGAAAATTATAATGAAAATCAAAAAATTGTGGAAAAATATTGATCTTGTAAGATCAATGTACTGAATATTTATCATAAAAATATGTACTGAATATTTATCATATAAAAAAAAAATTAAAGTTGGTTGGTAAATCATTGAGTAAAAGGGTTTTGAATGTCTATCATTTACAGATTAAATATTGTGGATACAGAAGTAAAGACGTAATAAAAATAATATCAAACAACAATTTTTATTTTTGATTAATATATTTCGTTTTATTTATTTATTTTATTATTTTTAATTTTTTGATGTAATCTACTAAATAAGTCACATATTTTTATATAAATATTCAAATACACGTAATTAGGTGCATATATTATAATTATATACTGAATAATGTCTACATAATCAATAATAATAATTTAGTAGTTTTTCTTTCAGACACACTTTGCATTATCACATTCCGTTAAGTTTTGAATACAAACATGTTTTGATAAAAGTACATATTTTAATACAATTTTTCTATTTATTATAAAGGTTATCTAATTATCTTTAATTACAGAAATTAAAATATAACAAGTAAATGTAACAGTAAGCCGTTCCAACCGACTTATTTTTACCCTACAACTAAAAAAATAAATGCTTTTACAACCTTTGTACAAAATTTCAGATTTCTATCTTTACTAAATTCGAAGATATGCTTGTTAGGTTTTGGGAAGTGTGTGACGGCACGCGGACCACCACTTCAATTCACCTCAAATTTTAGAGATATCATCAGAACAGGGTAAAACACTCTTATATCAAATTTAAAATTTTTATATTTATTAATTTCGAAGATATGCTTATTCGGACTTGGGAGTTGTCTGGGAGATACCCGAACAACCATTCCAATTCATCTGAAATTTTAGGTAAATCAGGGATTCAGGAAACAACATCCTTGTATCAAATTTGCAGTTTCTATCTATATTAATTTCGAAGATATGCTTGTTCGGTTTTGGGAGTTGTATGGGAGGTACCCGAACAACCACTCCAATTCATCTCAAATTTTGAGCAAATCAGGGATTCAGGAAACGCACCCTCGTACAAAACTTTAAGTTTCTATCTTTATTAATTTCGAAGATATGCTTGTTCGGTTTTGGGAGTTGTGTGGGAGGTACTCGAACAACCACTCCAATTCATCTCAAATTTTAGGGATATCAGGAATTCACGAAAACACACCCTCGTACAAAATTTTAAGTTTCTCTCTTTATTAATTTCGAAGATATGCGTATTCGGTTTTGGGAGTTGTATGGAAGGTACCCGAACCCATGCTCCGATTTCGCCCATTTGCAATTCCCACCTTGCTTTAGTCATTGTTAACCTACAGTAAAAATTTCATCAAGATAGTTCATTATTTTTTGAGTTAAAGTGCGTACGGACGGACGGACGGACATTGCTAAATCGACTCAGGAGGTGATATATGTAATATATATACATGTCGATATATGTACCCCTCTGCGGAAGTATATCCCATTTAATTATATTTAATTTATATATATGAGAAATTCTGAATTACCAGGGATGTTATAGTTGGTTATTAAAATTTATATTGGTTGCCCCCTTTTCTAAAATATGTATTTCTTTTTTTCATGAATATCAGACAGATAGAAAGAATATACATCTTTTTTACTTTGTTCTTTCATTTATTAAATTCATTCTTTATTTTATTAAACTACATAAATAAAGCACATGCCGAAATTCATAAACCACAATTTATTTATCAAATTCATTTTGCCTTTTCCCTTTTCCCAAAAATTTTAAATATTACTTTCTGTTTCAATTTGGGATATTTGATATAATGGTTTTTTCGAAAATTTAAAAAATATATTTTATCACATGATGACTTTTTTCATACAAGGCTTTTACCATATTTTCAAATGTAGTCATTACAAAAATCAATAAACATTTTTAAGCATTATAACAATAATGTTTACAACCAAAAAATTGACTCTAAGTGCATAGATTATTAATTTTTGTTTTATCCTCATTTTTAAATTATTTTTTTTTTAAGAGATCAGTTAACTGACTTAAGCTAACGCCATTAACAAAAGCAAAAACTGTGACGAGCATTCTTTATTTATAGTTTGCTTACAAAAAAAACCTTTACAATAATAACTGGTACTTCGCTGAAATCTATGACATCTTGGGTTTTTTAATAATATTTTAGATATTTGAATTTATCTTTAAAAAAAAATTTTTAATAAAATGGTTGCAATTTGTGTAATAATTAGGAAGTAATTAATAATAAATATTTTACCAAATTTATTAAATATTTTTTAGTACAATAGTCAATATGCTGTGGAAAGTTGTTCAGTTGATAAAAAATATTTATGAGCTAATTAAAAAAAGAGATATGTGTCGATACGAAAGGTATTTTGTATTAGAAAATTAAATTCAATAAACTTAAGTTCTTATGAGGAAAAGTATTGGCTTATAGCTGTTATTTATTTACATAATCACTACAGGTTAATAAATAATATTCAAACCATGTTGTCTTAAACTTAACTGTTGTCTTAAAAACAAGATCCTGTATTTTTATTACATTTTTCTAAAAACGTTTCAAAAATTTGCCTTTTAGTTTCAGCCTGCCCGTTTGTCCGTCCGTTCATCTGTTTATAAAACTTCTACTTTGTTCAAGGTAAAACAATAAAATATTAACCATAAGTCTTTTAAAAAAGTTAATGTTGTTAGTTAAAAGTTAATGTTGTGGGGCTTTTTTTATAGCCCCACCCATCACGGAACTACAGCCTCTCAAAATTAAAAAAAAACCCTACTTTAAAATTTGTATATATCAGACTCAAGTCCTTCTTAACATTTTTTCAATTTAATAACACTAAACGGTGGGTTACAGATTTTACCTTTATAAAACAATATTCAAATTATAAATTCTTTTAAAATATAGTATTTACATTTATGTGAAAGCATGGTGCATCTTTCGTATCTCCGCAAGGCTTTTAGATAGAGCTTTAACATTCTGAAAGAAGAAAAAAACTTCAAAATTAGCATAAGGTAGGGTAAACTGGGGTACATTCGTCACACAAGATTTAGCTATTTCGTAAGATTATAGAAAATTGAATTCTTGTAACTCTTTAAATGTCATTTAATCTGATGAAGTTTTGTAGTAATCTGTTAATAGTAGCCGGTGTTAGACGTTTTTTTGTATTTTTGCTGTTTATTCTGTAAGTATTTGTTTTAAATACGAATTTTTTACAAAAAAAAATACGTTTATTTAAGCTTAATTTAATAAAATATATTGACAATTTTGTTATAAATTGAACGTGTTTAGTGAAATTAAACAAACACAATATTTTTTTTTATTTTTTAAATTTTTAGAGTTTCGTGTCAATTCCAACTTCACAAAAGAACAAGAACTTGAATTAGGAAACTATTTGAAAAAGTGTGCTCGAATGACTGGTTTGAGTTACGAATGTAGAAAAAAAATTCGCTTTTGATTTTGCTAAAATAAATAATATTAATTGTTCTGTAAATTAGACCAAAAAAAAAACAAAGCGGGTGTTACTAGTTATTTATTTATTTATTTATTTATACTGCTTAGCACAAACAGTTTACATAAAATTTATAATATATATAATAACTAGTAAACAATAATAAATTGTTAAATACAATAAAAGTTATAAAAAAAATTACATAATTGTTAAGTATAAATAAACTTAGAAATAAGATTAAAATTAAAAATCATATACATAGGTATATACTTTACAGTGCAACAAGAAACAAAAACAAAAAAATAATCCTAATATTAATAGCGATTGTATAATTTTTGTTTTTGGGAATGTTTTGAAAGTGTAAAGTCAATGTTAAGTTTATGTTTGTTACTTATAATAAGCATCTTATTAATAGGTTCAAATTTGCCATAATTAGTCCTATGATTATAGGTTTTAAACAAATTGCAAGAGCGAAGGCGTTGAAGATTTCTAATATTAATTTAACTAGAAATTAAATTAGATTTAACATAACCCTTGACAATCTCTGTAATGAAAATAACATCAGAAACCTGACGTCTAAAACTTAAAGTACACAAATCAATTAACTTTAGCCTTTATTCATATGGTGGCAAAATAATAGGATTTGACCATGGCAAGTGGCGTAAGGCAAATCTAAGAAAGTTTTTCTGTACTGCCTCGATTCTATCAATGTGTACCATGTAAAATGGAGACCAAACCTGACTAGCATATTCCAGGTTCGGTCTTACAAGACAAGTGTACAACGATTTAATAACATAGGGATCTGAAAATTCCTTAGAAGAACGTTTAACAAACCCCAATAATGAATTAGCTTTATTTATAATATTATTATAATGAATTTTAAAACTAAGTTGGGAATCAAAATACACACCTAAGTCTTTTATTGAAGTAACTTTAGGTAAACTAATACCATCTAAGTTATAGTTGAAATAAATAGGACCAGAACGACGTGTATAAGATAACAATGCGCATTTATTTACATTAAGTAGTAGACAATTATTAACGCACCAATTTATTTTCTTATATAGTCTGAATTTTTTATGTTACTATTATGTTTATTTATAATTTATTGTTATTTTTTTGTTTAATATTTCTTATTTGTTTTGTTTTATAATATTTGTACTGTTAACTTCTTAACCTTTTCTTTGTAACAGTAAATTTATTTATTTTAGTTATGTATCTATGTACATGTACTTAAATGAATTCTTGACTTGAATGAATTTTTATTATTTTGTTATTTAAGTAATAAAAAGAGGGGTGTTTATGCCGATTGGAAAATTTATATTTTAAATTTAAAACAAATCAATACATTTTTCGGTTGGCTTTTTCCTTCTAAAATCAAGTTTATCTTTTCCTTCTTAACAATAAATAAATAATATTATATTATAGTCGTTTTCTTAATAGATATGATATTATCTCACTTATACAGATGTACATAATTTCTTCAAAAATATAACAATTTTTAAAAACCAATTGAAATTGGAAACCAAAAGAAATACCATCTGTCCAAAAACCCAATTTTAATTTAACATATTAAATATTTATTTACATGTACCTATACATACTCTATAAAATTTCATTAAAAAACGAGGAAGAATACAGTTGCCTTTGCCAACTCTTACATACCCGTACGAACCTGTTAGTATGTTCATAGTCTGTCACTCTGCTTATAATATTACATTTTTAATTTTTCGGTATTTTAAAATAATTTGGGTGAAGTTTATAATTTCTAGAACTATGGTTTGTACATATGTATGTATATGTAAAGAACCTATATGTTTAAACATTCTTCAAAAGCAGATTCTAAGTCTAACCTACCATCTAACTATTATCAATGCAAAACTTTTCCAAATATGTTATTACCATTTGTTACTAAGCGGGAAATGTACATACATTAATTTATACTAAACTTACTACAAAATACCAAATACATATATATTAATATGCATATGCATATGCATTCATTCATTTATACATACTATATTTTTATACATATATCGTCATACATTGCAATATTTCTTTAAAAATACTTCATTCATATAATAACTTCTTATAACTACAATAAAACACCTATAAATGCGACGCTACATACATACATATACATATGTATATATGAGTATATCTATATTTACTCTTATTATTATATCATCATTCATCAGTGACATATTATATGATATTTAAATAAACAGATATTATATAAGTATGTATTAATGCTCTACAATATAGTAGAAAATACTTGCAGTTTATTGTCTTACAGGAAAAATATAACGGTTTAATTAAAATAGTAGCAAATGTTAAGAAAATTTTGTAATGCATTTTTGGCCACTAGATGGCGGCATCGGTACTAATGATATATTTATTCGGAAACTTGGAGATATAAAGTGCGGCGGCATGGGTACTAATGGCATTTATATTTGGAAACTTGGAGATATAAAGTACCGTTATATAATGGCTTCATCTAAATCGATAAACAACTCTCTGTGGAAGTATAACCCATTTAATTATATTTAATCTATATATATAATCCATATCTATCTATATAATCTATTTATAGTTGGTTATAAAAATTGATAATTGGTTGCCCCTTTTCTAAAATATGTATTTCTAAACTTTTTTTCATGAATATCAGACAGATAGAAAGAATATACATCTTTTTTACTTTGTTCATTCTGGAAAATTCATTCTTTATTTTATTCTTTATTTAAACTACATAAATAAAGCACATACCGAAATTTATAAACCACAATTTATTTATCAAATTCATTTTGCCTTTTCTCTTTTCCCAAAAATTTTAAATATTACTTCTGCTTCAATTTGGGATATTTGATATATACTAAACACTAAACTGTACTTTCCACGTTTATATTCAGTTATATTCTGAAATTCCTACTCCTACCATACAAGCTAAATTTTAAAATTTTGAATAGAAAAAAAAAACCAAAAATTTACCGGAATAAAAGAGCGTCTTATTTGAATATGTACATCATAGGTATAGATTATACATACTATATGATACATATGCATATTCTTTACATAGGTTTTTTATAAAAATGGAAAATTATAATGAAAATCAGAAAATTGTGGAAAAATATTGATCTTGTAAGATCAATGTACTGAATATTTATCATAAAAATATGTACTGAATATTTATCATATAAAAAAAAAATTAAAGTTGGTTGGTAAATCATTGAGTAAAAGGGTTTTGAATGTCTATCATTTACAGATTAAATATTGTGGATACAGAAGTAAAGACGTAATAAAAATAATATCAAACAACAATTTTTATTTTTGATTAATATATTTCGTTTTATTTATTTATTTTATTATTTTTAATTTTTTGATGTAATCTACTAAATAAGTCACATATTTTTATATAAATATTCAAATACACGTAATTAGGTGCATATATTATAATTATATACTGAATAATGTCTACATAATCAATAATAATAATTTAGTAGTTTTTCTTTCAGACACACTTTGCATTATCACATTCCGTTAAGTTTTGAATACAAACATGTTTTGATAAAAGTACATATTTTAATACAATTTTTCTATTTATTATAAAGGTTATCTAATTATCTTTAATTACAGAAATTAAAATATAACAAGTAAATGTAACAGTAAGCCGTTCCAACCGACTTATTTTTACCCTACAACTAAAAAAATAAATGCTTTTACAACCTTTGTACAAAATTTCAGATTTCTATCTTTACTAAATTCGAAGATATGCTTGTTAGGTTTTGGGAAGTGTGTGACGGCACGCGGACCACCACTTCAATTCACCTCAAATTTTAGAGATATCATCAGAACAGGGTAAAACACTCTTATATCAAATTTAAAATTTTTATATTTATTAATTTCGAAGATATGCTTATTCGGACTTGGGAGTTGTCTGGGAGATACCCGAACAACCATTCCAATTCATCTGAAATTTTAGGTAAATCAGGGATTCAGGAAACAACATCCTTGTATCAAATTTGCAGTTTCTATCTATATTAATTTCGAAGATATGCTTGTTCGGTTTTGGGAGTTGTATGGGAGGTACCCGAACAACCACTCCAATTCATCTCAAATTTTGAGCAAATCAGGGATTCAGGAAACGCACCCTCGTACAAAACTTTAAGTTTCTATCTTTATTAATTTCGAAGATATGCTTGTTCGGTTTTGGGAGTTGTGTGGGAGGTACTCGAACAACCACTCCAATTCATCTCAAATTTTAGGGATATCAGGAATTCACGAAAACACACCCTCGTACAAAATTTTAAGTTTCTCTCTTTATTAATTTCGAAGATATGCGTATTCGGTTTTGGGAGTTGTATGGAAGGTACCCGAACCCATGCTCCGATTTCGCCCATTTGCAATTCCCACCTTGCTTTAGTCATTGTTAACCTACAGTAAAAATTTCATCAAGATAGTTCATTATTTTTTGAGTTAAAGTGCGTACGGACGGACGGACGGACATTGCTAAATCGACTCAGGAGGTGATATATGTAATATATATACATGTCGATATATGTACCCCTCTGCGGAAGTATATCCCATTTAATTATATTTAATTTATATATATGAGAAATTCTGAATTACCAGGGATGTTATAGTTGGTTATTAAAATTTATATTGGTTGCCCCCTTTTCTAAAATATGTATTTCTTTTTTTCATGAATATCAGACAGATAGAAAGAATATACATCTTTTTTACTTTGTTCTTTCATTTATTAAATTCATTCTTTATTTTATTAAACTACATAAATAAAGCACATGCCGAAATTCATAAACCACAATTTATTTATCAAATTCATTTTGCCTTTTCCCTTTTCCCAAAAATTTTAAATATTACTTTCTGTTTCAATTTGGGATATTTGATATAATGGTTTTTTCGAAAATTTAAAAAATATATTTTATCACATGATGACTTTTTTCATACAAGGCTTTTACCATATTTTCAAATGTAGTCATTACAAAAATCAATAAACATTTTTAAGCATTATAACAATAATGTTTACAACCAAAAAATTGACTCTAAGTGCATAGATTATTAATTTTTGTTTTATCCTCATTTTTAAATTATTTTCTTTTTAAGAGATCAGTTAACTGATTTAAGCTAACGCCATTAACAAAAGCAAAAACTGTGACGAGCATTCTTTATTTATAGTTTGCTTACAAAAAAAACCTTTACAATAATAACTGGTACTTCGCTGAAATCTATGACATCTTGGGTTTTTTAATAATATTTTAGATATTTGAATTTATCTTTAAAAAAAAATTTTTAATAAAATGGTTGCAATTTGTGTAATAATTAGGAAGTAATTAATAATAAATACTTTACCAAATTTATTAAATATTTTTTAGTACACTAGTCAATATGCTGTGGAAAGTTGTTCAGTTGATAAAAAATATTTATGAGCTAATTAAAAAAAGAGATATGTGTCGATACGAAAGGTATTTTGTATTAGAAAATTAAATTCAATAAACTTAAGTTCTTATGAGGAAAAGTATTGGCTTATAGCTGTTATTTATTTACATAATCACTACAGGTTAATAAATAATATTCAAACCATGTTGTCTTAAACTTAACTGTTGTCTTAAAAACAAGATACTGTATTTTTATTACATTTTTCTAAAAACGTTTCAAAAATTTGCCTTTTAGTTTCAGCCTGCCCGTTTGTCCGTCCGTTCATCTGTTTATAAAACTTCTACTTTGTTCAAGGTAAAACAATAAAATATTAACCATAAGTCTTTTAAAAAAGTTAATGTTGTTAGTTAAAAGTTAATGTTGTGGGGCTTTTTTTATAGCCCCACCCATCACGGAACTACAGCCTCTCAAAATTAAAAAAAAACCCTACTTTAAAATTTGTATATATCAGACTCAAGTCCTTCTTAACATTTTTTCAATTTAATAACACTAAACGGTGGGTTACAGATTTTACCTTTATAAAACAATATTCAAATTATAAATTCTTTTAAAATATAGTATTTACATTTATGTGAAAGCATGGTGCATCTTTCGTATCTCCGCAAGGCTTTTAGATAGAGCTTTAACATTCTGAAAGAAGAAAAAAACTTCAAAATTAGCATAAGGTAGGGTAAACTGGGGTACATTCGTCACACAAGATTTAGCTATTTCGTAAGGTTATAGAAAATTGAATTCTTGTAACTCTTTAAATGTCATTTAATCTGATGAAGTTTTGTAGTAATCTGTTAATAGTAGCCGGTGTTAGACGTTTTTTTGTATTTTTGCTGTTTATTCTGTAACTATTTGTTTTAAATACGAATTTTTTACAAAAAAAAATACGTTTATTTAAGCTTCATTTAATAAAATATATTGACAATTTTGTTATAAATTGAACGTGTTTAGTGAAATTAAACAAACACAATATTTTTTTTTATTTTTTAAATTTTTAGAGTTTCGTGTCAATTCCAACTTCACAAAAGAACAAGAACTTGAATTAGGAAACTATTTGAAAAAGTGTGCTCGAATGACTGGTTTGAGTTACGAATGTAGAAAAAAAATTCGCTTTTGATTTTGCTAAAATAAATAATATTAATTGTTCTGTAAATTAGACCAAAAAAAAAACAAAGCGGGTGTTACTAGTTATTTATTTATTTATTTATTTATACTGCTTAGCACAAACAGTTTACATAAAATTTATAATATATATAATAACTAGTAAACAATAATAAATTGTTAAATACAATAAAAGTTATAAAAAAAATTACATAATTGTTAAGTATAAATAAACTTAGAAATAAGATTAAAATTAAAAATCATATACATAGGTATATACTTTACAGTGCAACAAGAAACAAAAACAAAAAAATAATCCTAATATTAATAGCGATTGTATAATTTTTGTTTTTGGGAATGTTTTGAAAGTGTAAAGTCAATGTTAAGTTTATGTTTGTTACTTATAATAAGCATCTTATTAATAGGTTCAAATTTGCCATAATTAGTCCTATGATTATAGGTTTTAAACAAATTGCAAGAGCGAAGGCGTTGAAGATTTCTAATATTAATTTAACTAGAAATTAAATTAGATTTAACATAACCCTTGACAATCTCTGTAATGAAAATAACATCAGAAACCTGACGTCTAAAACTTAAAGTACACAAATCAATTAACTTTAGCCTTTATTCATATGGTGGCAAAATAATAGGATTTGACCATGGCAAGTGGCGTAAGGCAAATCTAAGAAAGTTTTTCTGTACTGCCTCGATTCTATCAATGTGTACCATGTAAAATGGAGACCAAACCTGACTAGCATATTCCAGGTTCGGTCTTACAAGACAAGTGTACAAAGATTTAATAACATAGGGATCTGAAAATTCCTTAGAAGAACGTTTAACAAACCCCAATAATGAATTAGCTTTATTTATAATATTATTATAATGAATTTTAAAACTAAGTTGGGAATCAAAATACACACCTAAGTCTTTTATTGAAGTAACTTTAGGTAAACTAATACCATCTAAGTTATAGTTGAAATAAATAGGACCAGAACGACGTGTATAAGATAACAATGCGCATTTATTTACATTAAGTAGTAGACAATTATTAACGCACCAATTTATTTTCTTATATAGTCTGAATTTTTTATGTTACTATTATGTTTATTTATAATTTATTGTTATTTTTTTGTTTAATATTTCTTATTTGTTTTGTTTTATAATATTTGTACTGTTAACTTCTTAACCTTTTCTTTGTAACAGTAAATTTATTTATTTTAGTTATGTATCTATGTACATGTACTTAAATGAATTCTTGACTTGAATGAATTTTTATTATTTTGTTATTTAAGTAATAAAAAGAGGGGTGTTTATGCCGATTCGAAAATTTATATTTTAAATTTAAAACAAATCAATACATTTTTCGGTTGGCTTTTTCCTTCTAAAATCAAGTTTATCTTTTCCTTCTTAACAATAAATAAATAATATTATATTATAGTCGTTTTCTTAATAGATATGATATTATTTCACTTATACAGATGTACATAATTTCTTCAAAAATATAACAATTTTTAAAAACCAATTGAAATTGGAAACCAAAAGAAATACCATCTGTCCAAAAACCCAATTTTAATTTAACATATTAAATATTTATTTACATGTACCTATACATACTCTATAAAATTTCATTAAAAAACGAGGAAGAATACAGTTGCCTTTGCCAACTCTTACATACCCGTACGAACCTGTTAGTATGTTCATAGTCTGTCACTCTGCTTATAATATTACATTTTTAATTTTTCGGTATTTTAAAATAATTTGGGTGAAGTTTATAATTTCTAGAACTATGGTTTGTACATATGTATGTATATGTAAAGAACCTATATGTTTAAACATTCTTCAAAAGCAGATTCTAAGTCTAACCTACCATCTAACTATTATCAATGCAAAACTTTTCCAAATATGTTATTACCATTTGTTACTAAGCGGGAAATGTACATACATTAATTTATACTAAACTTACTACAAAATACCAAATACATATATATTAATATGCATATGCATATGCATTCATTCATTTATACATACTATATTTTTATACATATATCGTCATACATTGCAATATTTCTTTAAAAATACTTCATTCATATAATAACTTCTTATAACTACAATAAAACACCTATAAATGCGACGCTACATACATACATATACATATGTATATATGAGTATATCTATATTTACTCTTATTATTATATCATCATTCATCAGTGACATATTATATGATATTTAAATAAACAGATATTATATAAGTATGTATTAATGCTCTACAATATAGTAGAAAATACTTGCAGTTTATTGTCTTACAGGAAAAATATAACGGTTTAATTAAAATAGTAGCAAATGTTAAGAAAATTTTGTAATGCATTTTTGGCCACTAGATGGCGGCATCGGTACTAATGATATATTTATTCGGAAACTTGGAGATATAAAGTGCGGCGGCATGGGTACTAATGGCATTTATATTTGGAAACTTGGAGATATAAAGTACCGTTATATAATGGCTTCATCTAAATCGATAAACAACTCTCTGTGGAAGTATAACCCATTTAATTATATTTAATCTATATATATAATCCATATCTATCTATATAATCTATTTATAGTTGGTTATAAAAATTGATAATTGGTTGCCCCTTTTCTAAAATATGTATTTCTAAACTTTTTTTCATGAATATCAGACAGATAGAAAGAATATACATCTTTTTTACTTTGTTCATTCTGGAAAATTCATTCTTTATTTTATTCTTTATTTAAACTACATAAATAAAGCACATACCGAAATTTATAAACCACAATTTATTTATCAAATTCATTTTGCCTTTTCTCTTTTCCCAAAAATTTTAAATATTACTTCTGCTTCAATTTGGGATATTTGATATAATGGTTTTTTCGAAAATTTAAAAAATATATTTTATCACATGATGACCTTTTTCATACAAGGCTTTTACCATATTTTCAAATGTAGTCATTACAAAAATCAATAAACATTTTTAAGCATTATAACAATAATGTTTACAACCAAAAAATTGACTCTAAGTGCATAGATTATTAATTTTTGTTTTATCCTCATTTTTAAATTATTTTCTTTTTAAGAGATCAGTTAACTGATTTAAGCTAACGCCATTAACAAAAGCAAAAACTGTGACGAGCATTCTTTATTTATAGTTTGCTTACAAAAAAAACCTTTACAATAATAACTGGTACTTCGCTGAAATCTATGACATCTTGGGTTTTTTAATAATATTTTAGATATTTGAATTTATCTTTAAAAAAAAATTTTTAATAAAATGGTTGCAATTTGTGTAATAATTAGGAAGTAATTAATAATAAATACTTTACCAAATTTATTAAATATTTTTTAGTACACTAGTCAATATGCTGTGGAAAGTTGTTCAGTTGATAAAAAATATTTATGAGCTAATTAAAAAAAGAGATATGTGTCGATACGAAAGGTATTTTGTATTAGAAAATTAAATTCAATAAACTTAAGTTCTTATGAGGAAAAGTATTGGCTTATAGCTGTTATTTATTTACATAATCACTACAGGTTAATAAATAATATTCAAACCATGTTGTCTTAAACTTAACTGTTGTCTTAAAAACAAGATACTGTATTTTTATTACATTTTTCTAAAAACGTTTCAAAAATTTGCCTTTTAGTTTCAGCCTGCCCGTTTGTCCGTCCGTTCATCTGTTTATAAAACTTCTACTTTGTTCAAGGTAAAACAATAAAATATTAACCATAAGTCTTTTAAAAAAGTTAATGTTGTTAGTTAAAAGTTAATGTTGTGGGGCTTTTTTTATAGCCCCACCCATCACGGAACTACAGCCTCTCAAAATTAAAAAAAAACCCTACTTTAAAATTTGTATATATCAGACTCAAGTCCTTCTTAACATTTTTTCAATTTAATAACACTAAACGGTGGGTTACAGATTTTACCTTTATAAAACAATATTCAAATTATAAATTCTTTTAAAATATAGTATTTACATTTATGTGAAAGCATGGTGCATCTTTCGTATCTCCGCAAGGCTTTTAGATAGAGCTTTAACATTCTGAAAGAAGAAAAAAACTTCAAAATTAGCATAAGGTAGGGTAAACTGGGGTACATTCGTCACACAAGATTTAGCTATTTCGTAAGGTTATAGAAAATTGAATTCTTGTAACTCTTTAAATGTCATTTAATCTGATGAAGTTTTGTAGTAATCTGTTAATAGTAGCCGGTGTTAGACGTTTTTTTGTATTTTTGCTGTTTATTCTGTAACTATTTGTTTTAAATACGAATTTTTTACAAAAAAAAATACGTTTATTTAAGCTTCATTTAATAAAATATATTGACAATTTTGTTATAAATTGAACGTGTTTAGTGAAATTAAACAAACACAATATTTTTTTTTATTTTTTAAATTTTTAGAGTTTCGTGTCAATTCCAACTTCACAAAAGAACAAGAACTTGAATTAGGAAACTATTTGAAAAAGTGTGCTCGAATGACTGGTTTGAGTTACGAATGTAGAAAAAAAATTCGCTTTTGATTTTGCTAAAATAAATAATATTAATTGTTCTGTAAATTAGACCAAAAAAAAAACAAAGCGGGTGTTACTAGTTATTTATTTATTTATTTATTTATACTGCTTAGCACAAACAGTTTACATAAAATTTATAATATATATAATAACTAGTAAACAATAATAAATTGTTAAATACAATAAAAGTTATAAAAAAAATTACATAATTGTTAAGTATAAATAAACTTAGAAATAAGATTAAAATTAAAAATCATATACATAGGTATATACTTTACAGTGCAACAAGAAACAAAAACAAAAAAATAATCCTAATATTAATAGCGATTGTATAATTTTTGTTTTTGGGAATGTTTTGAAAGTGTAAAGTCAATGTTAAGTTTATGTTTGTTACTTATAATAAGCATCTTATTAATAGGTTCAAATTTGCCATAATTAGTCCTATGATTATAGGTTTTAAACAAATTGCAAGAGCGAAGGCGTTGAAGATTTCTAATATTAATTTAACTAGAAATTAAATTAGATTTAACATAACCCTTGACAATCTCTGTAATGAAAATAACATCAGAAACCTGACGTCTAAAACTTAAAGTACACAAATCAATTAACTTTAGCCTTTATTCATATGGTGGCAAAATAATAGGATTTGACCATGGCAAGTGGCGTAAGGCAAATCTAAGAAAGTTTTTCTGTACTGCCTCGATTCTATCAATGTGTACCATGTAAAATGGAGACCAAACCTGACTAGCATATTCCAGGTTCGGTCTTACAAGACAAGTGTACAACGATTTAATAACATAGGGATCTGAAAATTCCTTAGAAGAACGTTTAACAAACCCCAATAATGAATTAGCTTTATTTATAATATTATTATAATGAATTTTAAAACTAAGTTGGGAATCAAAATACACACCTAAGTCTTTTATTGAAGTAACTTTAGGTAAACTAATACCATCTAAGTTATAGTTGAAATAAATAGGACCAGAACGACGTGTATAAGATAACAATGCGCATTTATTTACATTAAGTAGTAGACAATTATTAACGCACCAATTTATTTTCTTATATAGTCTGAATTTTTTATGTTACTATTATGTTTATTTATAATTTATTGTTATTTTTTTGTTTAATATTTCTTATTTGTTTTGTTTTATAATATTTGTACTGTTAACTTCTTAACCTTTTCTTTGTAACAGTAAATTTATTTATTTTAGTTATGTATCTATGTACATGTACTTAAATGAATTCTTGACTTGAATGAATTTTTATTATTTTGTTATTTAAGTAATAAAAAGAGGGGTGTTTATGCCGATTCGAAAATTTATATTTTAAATTTAAAACAAATCAATACATTTTTCGGTTGGCTTTTTCCTTCTAAAATCAAGTTTATCTTTTCCTTCTTAACAATAAATAAATAATATTATATTATAGTCGTTTTCTTAATAGATATGATATTATTTCACTTATACAGATGTACATAATTTCTTCAAAAATATAACAATTTTTAAAAACCAATTGAAATTGGAAACCAAAAGAAATACCATCTGTCCAAAAACCCAATTTTAATTTAACATATTAAATATTTATTTACATGTACCTATACATACTCTATAAAATTTCATTAAAAAACGAGGAAGAATACAGTTGCCTTTGCCAACTCTTACATACCCGTACGAACCTGTTAGTATGTTCATAGTCTGTCACTCTGCTTATAATATTACATTTTTAATTTTTCGGTATTTTAAAATAATTTGGGTGAAGTTTATAATTTCTAGAACTATGGTTTGTACATATGTATGTATATGTAAAGAACCTATATGTTTAAACATTCTTCAAAAGCAGATTCTAAGTCTAACCTACCATCTAACTATTATCAATGCAAAACTTTTCCAAATATGTTATTTTATTACTATTTGTTACTAAGCGGGAAATGTACATACATTAATTTATACTAAACTTACTACAAAATACCAAATACATATATATTAATATGCATATGCATATGCATTCATTCATTTATACATACTATATTTTTATACATATATCGTCATACATTGCAATATTTCTTTAAAAATACTTCATTCATATAATAACTTCTTATAACTACAATAAAACACCTATAAATGCGACGCTACATACATACATATACATATGTATATATGAGTATATCTATATTTACTCTTATTATTATATCATCATTCATCAGTGACATATTATATGATATTTAAATAAACAGATATTATATAAGTATGTATTAATGCTCTACAATATAGTAGAAAATACTTGCAGTTTATTGTCTTACAGGAAAAATATAACGGTTTAATTAAAATAGTAGCAAATGTTAAGAAAATTTTGTAATGCATTTTTGGCCACTAGATGGCGGCATCGGTACTAATGATATATTTATTCGGAAACTTGGAGATATAAAGTGCGGCGGCATGGGTACTAATGGCATTTATATTTGGAAACTTGGAGATATAAAGTACCGTTATATAATGGCTTCATCTAAATCGATAAACAACTCTCTGTGGAAGTATAACCCATTTAATTATATTTAATCTATATATATAATCCATATCTATCTATATAATCTATTTATAGTTGGTTATAAAAATTGATAATTGGTTGCCCCTTTTCTAAAATATGTATTTCTAAACTTTTTTTCATGAATATCAGACAGATAGAAAGAATATACATCTTTTTTACTTTGTTCATTCTGGAAAATTCATTCTTTATTTTATTCTTTATTTAAACTACATAAATAAAGCACATACCGAAATTTATAAACCACAATTTATTTATCAAATTCATTTTGCCTTTTCTCTTTTCCCAAAAATTTTAAATATTACTTCTGCTTCAATTTGGGATATTTGATATATACTAAACACTAAACTGTACTTTCCACGTTTATATTCAGTTATATTCTGAAATTCCTACTCCTACCATACAAGCTAAATTTTAAAATTTTGAATAGAAAAAAAAAACCAAAAATTTAATGGAATAAAAGAGCGTCTTATTTGAATATGTACATCATAGGTATAGATTATACATACTATATGATACATATGCATATTCTTTACATGGGTTTTTTATAAAAATGGAAAATTATAATGAAAATCAGAAAATTGTGGAAAAATATTGATCTTGTAAGATCAATGTACTGAATATTTATCATATAAATATGTACTGAATATTTATCATATAAAAAAAAAATTAAAGTTGGTTGGTAAATCATTGAGTAAAAGGGTTTTGAATGTCTATCATTTACAGATTAAATATTGTGGATACAGAAGTAAAGACGTAATAAAAATAATATCAAACAACAATTTTTATTTTTGATTAATATATTTCGTTTTATTTATTTATTTTATTATTTTTAATTTTTTGATGTAATCTACTAAATAAGTCACATATTTTTATATAAATATTCAAATACACGTAATTAGGTGCATATATTATAATTATATACTGAATAATGCCTACATAATCAATAATAATAATTTAGTAGTTTTTCTTTCAGACACACTTTGCATTATCACATTCCGTTAAGTTTTGAATACAAACATGTTTTGATAAAAGTACATATTTTAATACAATTTTTCTATTTATTATAAAGGATATATAATTATCTTTAATTACAGAAATTAAAATATAACAAGTAAATGTAACAGTAAGCCGTTCCAACCGACTTATTTTTACCCTACAACTAAAAAAATAAATGCTTTTACAACCTTTGTACAAAATTTCAGATTTCTATCTTTACTAAATTCGAAGATATGCTTGTTAAGTTTTGGGAAGTGTGTGACGGCACGCGGATCACCACTTCAATTCACCTCAAATTTTAGAGATATCATCAGAACAGGGTAAAACACTCTTATATCAAATTTAAAATTTTTATATTTATTAATTTCGAAGATATGCTTATTCGGACTTGGGAGTTGTCTGGGAGATACCCGAACAACCATTCCAATTCATCTGAAATTTTAGATAAATCAGGGATTCAGGAAACAACATCCTTGTATCAAATTTGCAGTTTCTATCTATATTAATTTCGAAAATATGCTTGTTCGGTTTTGGGAGTTGTATGGGAGGTACCCGAACAACCACTCCAATTCATCTCAAATTTTGAGCAAATCAGGGATTCAGGAAACACACCCTCGTACAAAACTTTAAGTTTCTCTCTTTATTAATTTCGAAGATATGCGTATTCGGTTTTGGGAGTTGTATGGAAGGTACCCGAACCCATGCTCCGATTTCGCCCATTTGCAATTCCCACCTTGCTTTAGTCATTGCTAACCTATTGTTAACCTAAAATTTCATCAAGATAGTTCATTATTTTTTGAGTTAAAGTGCGTACGGACGGACGGACGGACATTGCTAAATCGACTCAGGAGGTGATATATGTAATATATATACATGTCGATCACCCCTCTGCGGAAGTATATCCCATTTAATTATATTTAATTTATATATATGAGAAATTCTGAATTACCAGGGATGTTATAGTTGGTTATTAAAATTTATATTGGTTGCCCCCTTTTCTAAAATATGTATTTCTAAACTTTTTTTCATGAATATCAGACAGATAGAAAGAATATACATCTTTTTTACTTTGTTCTTTCTGGAAATTCATTCTTTATTTTATTAAACTACATAAATAAAGCACATGCCGAAATTCATAAACCACAATTTATTTATCAAATTCATTTTGCCTTTTCCCTTTTCCCAAAAATTTTAAATATTACTTCTGTTTCAATTTGGGATATTTGATATAATGGTTTTTTCGAAAATTTAAAAAATATATTTTATCACATGATGACTTTTTTCATACAAGGCTTTTACCATATTTTCAAATGTAGTCATTACAAAAATCAATAAACATTTTTAAGCATTATAACAATAATGTTTACAACCAAAAAATTGACTCTAAGTGCATAGATTATTAATTTTTGTTTTATCCTCATTTTTAAATTATTTTCTTTTTAAGAGATCAGTTAACTGATTTAAGCTAACGCCATTAAAAAAAGCAAAAACTGTGACGAGCATTCTTGATTTATAGTTTGCTTACAAAAAAAACCTTTACAATAATAACTGGTACTTCGCTGAAATCTATGACATCTTGGGTTTTTTAATAATATTTTAGATATTTGAATTTATCTTTAAAAAGAAATTTTTAATAAAATGGTTGCAATTTGTGTAATAATTAGGAAGTAATTAATAATAAATACTTTACCAAATTTATTAAATATTTTTTAGAACAATAATCAATATGCTGTGGAAAGTTGTTCAGTTGATAAAAAATATTTATGAGCTAATTAAAACAAGAGATATGTGTCGATACGAAAGGTATTTTGTATTAGAAAATTAAATTCAATAAACTTAAGTTCCTATGAGGAAAAGTATTGGCTTATAGCTGTTATTTATTTACATAATCACTACAGGTTAATAAATAATATTCAAACCATGTTGTCTTAAACTTAACTGTTGTCTTAAAAACAAGATACTGTATTTTTATTACATTTTTCTAAAAACGTTTCAAAAATTTGCCTTTTAGTTTCAGCCTGCCCGTTTGTCCGTCCGTTCATCTGTTTATAAAACTTCTACTTTGTTCAAGGTAAAACAATAAAATATTAACCATAAGGATTTTAAAAAAGTTAATGTTGTAGAACAACTTTTTTTATAGCCCCACCCATCACGGAACTACAGCCTCTCAAAATTAAAAAAAAACCCCACTTTAAAATTTGTATATATCAGACTCAAGTCCTTCTTAACATTTTTTCAATTTAATAACACCAAACGGTGGGTTACAGATTTTACCTTTATAAAACAATATTCAAATTATAAATTCTTTTAAAATATAGTATTTACATTTATGTGAAAGCATGGTGCATCTTTCGTATCTCCGCAAGGCTTTTAGATAGAGCTTTAACATTCTGAAAGAAGAAAAAAACTTCAGAATTAGCATAAGGTAGGGTAAACTGGGGTACATTCGTCATCGGGGCACATTCGTCACATAAAATTTAGCTATGTTAGCTATTTCGTAAGATTATAGAAAATTGAATTCTGGTAACTCTTTAAATGTCATTTTATCTGATGAAGTTTTGTAGTAATCTGTTAATAGTAGCCGGTGTTAGACGTTTTTTTGTATTTTTGCTGTTTATTCTGTAAGTATTTGTTTTAAATACGAATTTATTACAAAAAAAAAATACGTTTATTTAAGCTTCATTTAATAAAATATATTGACAATTTTGTTATAAATTGAACGTGTTTAGTGAAATTAAACAAACACAATATTTTTTTTTATTTTTTAAATTTTTAGAGTTTCGGGTCAATTCCAACTTCACAAAAGAACAAGAACTTGAATTAGGAAACTATTTGAAAAAGTGTGCTCGAATGACTGGTTTGAGTTACGAATGTAGAAAAAAAATTCGCTTTTGATTTTGCTAAAATAAATAATATTAATTGTTCTGTAAATTAGACTCAAAAAAAAACAAAGCGGGTGTTACTAGTTATTTATTTATTTATTTATTTATACTTAGCACAAACAGTTTACATAAAATTTATAATATATATAATAACTAGTAAACAATAATAAATTGTTAAATACAATAAAAGTTATAAAAAAAATTACATAATTGTTAAGTATAAATAAACTTAGAAATAAGATTAAAATTAAAAATCATATACATAGGTATATACTTTACAGTGCAACAAGAAACAAAAACAAAAAAATAATTCTAATATTAATAGCGATTGTATAATTTTTGTTTTTGGGAATGTTTGAAAGTGTAAAGTCAATGTTAAGTTTATGTTTGTTACTTATAATAACCATCTTATTAATTGGTTCAAATTTTCCATAATTAGTCCTATGATTATAGGTTTTAAACAAATTGCAAGAGCGAAGGCGTTGAAGATTTCTAATATTAATTTTACTAGAAATTAAATTAGATTTAACATAACCCTTGACAATCTCTGTAATGAAAATAACATCAGAAACCTGACGTCTAAAACGTAAAGTACACAAATCAATTAACTTTAGCCTTTATTCATATGGTGGCAAAATAATAGGATTTGACCATGGCAAGTGGCGTAAGGCAAATCTAAGAAAGTTTTTCTGTACTGCCTCGATTCTATCAATGTGTACCATGTAAAATGGAGACCAAACCTGACTAGCATATTCCAGGTTCGGTCTTACAAGACAAGTGTACAACGATTTAATAACATAGGGATCTGAAAATTCCTTAGAAGAACGTTTAACAAACCCCAATAATGAATTAGCTTTATTTATAATATTATTATAATGAATTTTAAAACTAAGTTGGGAATCAAAATACACACCTAAGTCTTTTATTGAAGTAACTTTAGGTAAACTAATACCATCTAAGTTATAGTTGAAATAAATAGGCCCAGAACGACGTGTATAAGATAACAATGCGCATTTATTTACATTAAGTAGTAGACAATTATTAACGCACCAATTGTTAAAGTTTTGAAGGTCATTCTGCATAAGGACGGCGTCCTTAGTAGATGTAATCTTTTTAAAGATCTTCATATCATCAGCGTAAACTTGAAGCTCACAATTAGAAATGATAGAAGTAACATCATTTACAGATAAAATAAAAAGTAAAGGACCAAGGTGGCTACCTTGTGGAACACCTTTAGCTTACAGCTTTATGAAGCGACATCCGTTTCTTTCCTTAAGACAACCAAAAAAAAACAGTCTTAGCCGATTAAGAGGTTTTAATAAAAGTGTAGTGGACAGTTTTTTCAATAATTTGAAAGACGTATACAAAAAGTATGCGTTTATTGCTAAAAATGTATACAACTTGGATGAGACTGGTATAATTTCAGTTTTAGATCCACCCAATGTATGTTAATCTTAAGAGTTTTATTAAATCAAAAATTAGTAAATATTTCATTTAGGTTACTGCTGAAGAAGAACAACGCAGCGCTTCACAAGCAGTGTCCGCAGAACGTAGATCTCTTAGAACTCTCGTTGGATTTATTAATACTAGTGGGAACTAGATTCCTCCGGTTTATGTGTTCCCAAGAGTTCGTTTCTCAGAAAGATTTTTATGTGGCTTGATCCTGCTATAGGATAAATTTTTTTAAATACAAAAAGTGACTGGATGAATGGTGAAAAATTTGTCGAAGTTTCGCAACATATACATAATAATGAAAAATGTTTTATCCAAAAACCAATTTTACTGCTTATTGATAACCATATTTCTTTTTGTTCTTTAAATTCAATTATATATAGCCGCGAAAATGGTATAATTTTCTTTTCATTCCCACCACATACTTCCACAAACTACAGAAACTTGATGTAGGAATACATGGTCCGTTTAAAAAATATTGCAAAGTTTCTTTTAACTTTACTGCAAAGATTCTTTTAGGAAGTCCCTAATCAACAATCCTGGAAAAGCAATTGATATATATTATGTTGTCTGTATAACGAAGCTATCGTTTCAGAGGGATTTTACTCTCGAAAATATCATTAAAAGTTTTAGTTATACTGGAATTTTTGCAATTATTACAATGATATTTTCTAATGAAGATTTTATGGTTAATGATGTTGATAATAACATTGTTCATACAAAAAAAGAAGTTGATGTTATTTTTTAAAAGATGCAGATGAAACTCAATCGGTTGAAATTTGTGATTTTATATGAATGCAATCAAAACAAACCACGAATGTTTCACAAACAATTTACGATAAAGTTGCTACAGCTCATAGTCCTTTTAGCCCTGAACTAGTTTGGCCTACATCGCGTATATTGCTACGAAATTCAATCAAAAAGGCTGGTAAATCGCGAATGTACACATCCGCTCCCGAAAAAAATTAAATAGAAATATCCTAAAAATGGAAATATCAAAAAAAAAAAATCTAGTTTTTTTCTTCATCTAGTGAAAATAAATGTGATATTAGCTGTGCGGAAACTGATAATTCGTATGATATGTTCTTTGACGAAAATAACAATTCTGAATATGAACTAGAAATGCTTCTCATTGATTCAGACAAACTAAACGTCGATGATTACGTGCTCGTTAAATTAAATCGAACTTAGTATTTTATGTGGAACTTATTACTGAATTATGAAAAAACTGGTCATACCTAGTAGTTTTTTGAAAAAACTTTCTATAAGTAATAACTTATTTTGCGATCTACAAAATGAACACATATCTCTTGTCTTTAGAACCGGTAGTATAATGAAGCTTCTAATTTCAGAAAATACTCCTTGTACTTCACGCTGGGTTAAAAAATATATATTCAAAGTTGATTTATCAAAATATAATTTACGATAATTTTTTACTAAAAATATACTCGTACATATTTTTAAAATTTTAATTTTAATTAATTTCAAAAGACTGAAATATTTTAAAAGTCTGAAATGTTGTTTCATTATTAATTTAAAAAATTTAAGTTGATTAATTAAATATTATTAAATAATATTTAATATAAAACTGAATTGTTTATGTTTAAAAATTAGTTTTTGTTTCTATAATTAAGAAAATAAATTTTAAATTAAAAAAATAAGTTTTGTCAAAAAAATACATGATTTTTCTTGAAACATAATTTGTAGTTTTTTCAGCATTAGTTTTTATGTTAATCATACATTTTCTTAACATGACTAATGTACCTCATGCGATGACGAATGTACCCCATGCAGGGACACTTTCGATATTTAAAAGGTTTTTTTAAAAATTTAAAGACGAAATATTTACAACGATCGGCGAAAGACGCTGCCAAAGAACTAATGTTTTCTAAAAGATGCAGGTTTCATTTGCAATTTGCAGATCTAAAAAATTACTAGATTTTTTTTTGAATGCGGTTTAAAAAAAAAAGAACGAATGTGCTCCAGCTTACCTTACCTCAGAAAAGTTTTTTGTACCACCTTCTGTTTAAGAACTATGAGAGCTCAAAAATTCTAAATTTGCTGTTTAAAAATACCTGAACAAATTTTACTAAAATAAAAATCAAAAGTTAAAGCTTCAAGATTATGTTTTTACATTTATTAGTGGGGCTTCGGTAGCATAGTGGGTAGGCGTATGGCGTATTAACCGAAGGAGTGTAGGTTCGATCCCTGCACAGGTCGTAAGTATTTTTTCTTTACATACCTCCCTTATGACCAATTATAATGTAAATATAGAGTATATAATATAAACAAAATAAATAATATATTATATAATTTTTAATAATAGTATAAAAAAACCTATAATGGCCTTAGTAGCCGATGGTTCAATAATATTGCATTAAATTTATGTATGTAATATTAATATAAATAAATAAATAAAAATACATTTATTAGCAGCTTTAATTAATTATGCAGAGTTGCCTTAAAATTGAAGAATGTGTCTCTTGAATTTTCATAAGTTTTATAAAATTCTAGAAAAATTTCCAAATCTTGGTGTAAGTCACAGTATTCTAAACTGTTTCTATTGTCTTTTCAAAAATGTGCACCTTTAAAAACTGTTGGGTTTGTTTATGTCTTGTTTATTTTTAAAATTTTTCCGAAAAAAAATTTTTAATAAAAAATTCTAGAATTTTATCAATAAATCACATACATACATGTATACATATTATATATTTTACAATTTATGTAATTACATTATATTTTTTACATTACACGTGTTTAGTTTTTGGTCATAAAATCATAATCCCAAAAGGTGCTTACGAGAGGTAAGGATAAAATCACGGTTTTAATAGTTTCTTAATTTTTTGCAATAATTGGTTTACCGGTGGTCAGCAGGTTTTATGATTTTTTTGTAAAATACAATTAATGTGATTTTTTTCACTACAAAATGTTTTATATATTTCGACGAAGTCATTGTCTGATATTGTAAGTGTTAATACGCAAAGTTTGAACTTCGTCCAAATATTTTTAAAATTTTAATTTTTTATATTAAAAAAAAAAAACAACAATTCAATAGCTAGAAGTAAGGTATTTTTTTCTCTACTCTTTTCTATTTTTTCTCTACTAATTTTTTTTTCACTACTAAAACAAAACAACTTATTAATATTAGTTTAAAATTATAAAAAAAAAGAATGCTGGTGGGTAATCCTGCTCCACTGCGAAAACAGTCTAGTCTTTTAGCTTCTTTGAACCAAGCTGAAAGACGAAACAACCTAAAATCAAAACGGAAAAAAATAGGCTTAACCGAAGCTTTCCCAAATTTGGTAGTTGCTTCTCGCGGAACACAGTATATCCCAAAATTGATTACTATACAATCTTCCGATCCAAATAAGCCATTGTCTGCGTTCAGTATCTTTGCAAAACAAAAGGCAATAGACGGTATTAGTAAGGAAGTTGAAAAAATAAACATCCTTCGTGATGGTTCCTTATTGGTCTTTACCAAGAACCAAAAGATTGCGGATAAGTTCATCAATGTAAAAAATTTTGAGGGCCTCTGCCCTGTCACTATCAATTATCATAACAATCTAAACAGCTGAAAAGGCACAATACGCGATAATAATCTGATTTAAACAAAAAAAGCGGAAATTCTAGATGAATTAAAAAGCCAAGGAGTTGTTGATGTTTACAAATTTAAAAGAATCATTGACGGTAAAGCTATTCCAACAGGATTAATACTTTTAACCTTCGACCTATACAAAGTCCCACAGAAAATTAATGTTGCGTGGTATTCTCTTAAAGTTTATGATTATTATCCTAATCCTATGCGCTGTAAGAATTGTCAGCTTTTAGGACACACAGCAAAACATTGCAGAAGTAACGCTTCATGCGACAACTGCAACCTCCCACTACATAGTCCAAAGGACTGTACATGTTCTCTGTGTGCAAATTGTCTTGGGGAACACCCAGCTTCCTCGAAAACTTGCCCAAAATACCGTCAACAGAAAGAAGTTTTGAAAATAAAAACACAAAACAAATGCACAATGAATGAAGCTAGGAAGTTGTGTAAACAACAACACCCATTAAATTTATCTACTAACCTATTACCACAATCGTTTAGAACCACACCAAAATCGATAATAACCCAGCCCTTAAAGCAAACTACAACAAACTCAAACAACACTATCTCTATAAATAATACACAAAGCAAAAACACAACTTCTCGAAATACTAAATCTAGTAATAATATTACTCCAGTAAACAGCAACACTCAAAATACCAAGAACATAACAAATAACAATGTAAAAACAGAGAAAACAATCCTAAATTCGACTGCAGAAAATCAGTCAATATCTAAAACACAGTTTGCCATGATTTTTAAATCGATACGGTTAAAGAAAAAGTTGTAAAAATAAAAATTTTTTTTTTTTTTGAAAATTAAAAAACAATATATTATATTGAATCAATATAATATTGGAAATTAAATTTCATTAAGTCACGTTCGGCGCGTATTTTCCATTCAAACCGAACGTGCTAGTGCGGATTTTTTGAAAAGGCGAATCAAAGCAAACATTTTTCGTATTTCTTGTTAAATTAATCTGGGAATAAAACAAACATTTTTTTTTTCGTATATAAAAACTTTGTTCACTTTTAGTTTCTTGAATCAAAAAAAGATCATTTCACAAAATAATTGGTTGTGCCACAACTTATAAATTTGAGGCTTCCGACACCGGCAAAATCAATACCAAACTATAAAGTACTATACCAAACAAGTAACATCCCTATTAACGGATAAATTCTCTAGCACAAGCGTATCTTAATAATTTTGTATCTAGTGAAAGACAGGACATAAAGCCTTCAGGGGTCTCAAATAAAAACAAAAGAATGGCTCCTCCAGAGAGTACCAACCAATTCAGCCCGCTGGCAACCAGTGATAGCGCACCACCTAGGAAGAAGACAAACACAGCAGAAACAAAATCCTCAGGCTACCCAATGGTAGGTTTCAGTAAACTTGACTCGGACAAAAAATTCCTTCAAGTGAATTCCTTCACTTGAGCCGGAAAAAATCATTAAAAACTACGGCATAATTGGGATTAATAAGGCACTCGAAAAAGTGAGTAAATAATTTACTGCCAGGTATAACAGAGAAGGCAATATAATATTGGAAGCTGCAAGCAAGAGAGTAGTTGAAAAATTCATGTTAGAAAGGGAGCTGTTGGGGAAACCAGTCATATTTGAATATATCAAGTCCTTGAATTCCTCCAAAGGAGTAATATTCTGTTTCCCTCTTGCAAACGAAGAACAACCGGATGCTGAGCTACTAAAAGACCTACAAGAAGCCAACCCCAAGGCTGAAATCGAGGAAATTTAAAGGTTCCCTAATAGAGATCCAACCAAAAGGAACAAATACAACGGGCTAATCAGTATAACGTTCAACACTTGCGAGCCCCGAAAGATTTAAAAGCGGCATTCTTACTTTTAGAAGTCAGAAGAAGCTACCCGAGCCCAATGAGATGTACTAAGTGCCAAAAAATCAACCACAAAAAATACTGCAAAACAGAGACTGCGCACCGATGCAGTAACTGCTCCCAGGAAATTAGCACTGATATTCTCCCCCAACATAGAGAAAAATGCATCCTACCAAGATGCATAAATTGCGAAGATGATCCAGAAATTCACGCTCATCCACCTAATGACAGAAACTGTCCAACTTTCTTAAATGAAAAAGAGGTGCTGAGAATTAAGACAGACAGAAGATGCACAAAAGGGCAAGCTTACGTAATATACAAGCAACAGAACAAACCAAGCCTCAACTATAACACGATCATCAGACAACCATCTACCTCAGATATACTCACAATCAACACTGTAGCCACCAATGTCAAACAAACTATTTCAAACACACTATCGGAACTCAAAAATATGTATCCTTGCACAAAAACAAACACAGACATACTAAATTAAATTATAAGAGACACATATAAAAACTATTTCGCTAAAAAAACAAACCCGTCAAGCAATAACCAAGAAAATTCAAACAACGAAAAACCAAATCCAGATAAAGTAAATCCAGAAAAATCAAATACAGAAGTAGAAATGACAAGCTTACAAATTCCGTTTAACCTAGTAAAAACAAAAACAATAAATCTCACAGTACAAACTGATATCCCAACCACACAATCCTGTTCGGGAAAAAGGGGACGCCGACCACGTTCTCTTTCTAAATAAAATCTTATAAACACTTTAATCAACTGAAACACATAAATAGAAGTAGCAACAAAACCACTCAAGATATACATATGTGAACCCATAACTATAATAACCAAAATATAAACTCTAACAATCCACACAATGGCAATAATCACACAATAAATCAAACACACACACTAAACAACTCAATCACAGATCCATTACATCATACCAGGATCATTCAATGGAACATACAACGCCTCAGAGCCAACAAGCCACAGCTGAAACTACTTATTGCGGAGTACAATCCCCTGGTAATCGCCCTACAGGAAACAAATATCGGTAGAAATACAATAATGCCAACATCATCCTGTTAATGCCAACAACATCATTAGACAAGATCCTGCAACAAATACAAGCCCCCTGGCTAATAATAGGAGACTTAAATGCTCGCAGTCAAACCTGGGGTGACAAGCGCACAACGGCAAGGGGTAAAATATTCGAGGAGTGGGTGATGGATAGAACACAGGTGACACTTCTGAACAACTACAATCAAACATACATCAGCCAAAGCGGATTCGCCTCCTGCCCGGACCTGTCATTAGCAGATGACTCCATCGCCTACAATCTCCACTGGGATGTTAGTAGCAATCCAAAAGGCTAAGATCACCACCCGATTATGATAAACCTGCCAAAACAGGAAAACAATCAAATGTGCAAAAGAGCAAACTATATGGAAAAGAAGGCGAACTGGAAACTCTTTAGAGACACAGTGGAAAAAATTTTAGAAGCAGTTTCAGTATCCGCAAAATAAGCAAGCGGCCACAATAACGAAGGCGATCCGAACAGGGGCAAACAAAGGAATACCCAGATCACGTGGTACCTTATACTCACATCAACCGGTGTGGTATAACAAGAAGATCAAGGAACTACAAAAAGAAAAAAAAAAAAATGGAATGTGTTCCAAAACACACAGAAAAAAGAGGATCTAATCGCCCTAAAAAGAACCAACTCCATGCTGAGGCACGAGATTAGAAAGGCCAGGATAGAAAAATGGGTTGAATTCACTAATAAAATAGATGGGCAAGACCAAACTAAAACGTGGAACAAAGCAAGGAGGATACTCGGAAAAAAGAAAGCCAGGAACTTGATAATTGAACAAAACGGGCAATTAATAATCGACCCCCAAAGAAATGCGAACTACCTAGCGGCTAGATACGTGCAAACGCAAAACACCACATTATGTACCAACTCGTTACAAGATAGCGTACGTTACACAGGCGAAGAAAACGCATTAATAGATGCAAAAATCAACTGCGCCGAAGTCAGGGCGGTACTAAAAAACTTCAAGGGAACGACACCGGTTGCGGATAAAATCTCTTATGGCATGCTAAAGTACTTAGGCCCAACAGCCTTCCAAAGACTCACCCAATTATTCAACACAATAATGGAAACAGAAGTCTTTCCTCATGCTTGGAAACACGCAGTTCTTATTCCGCTGCACAAAGCAGATAAAAACCCAAACCACTTTGAAAGTTATAAGTTTATATCACTACTACCAATGCAATCGAAGCTATTTGAAAAAATAATAGCCAAACGTTTGAGTTGGCTAGCAGAAAATATGATGCCCGAAAATATTCACGGTTTCCGGCCGAACAGAGGTACCATGTCGATGCTTCTACAGATCATATACATGGCCCAAGAAACACTAAAAAGAAAAACACACGGCGACATCAACTCATGTGACCTTGAAAAAGCATTCGATAAAGTACCACTACGGACAATCACTAAGATCTTATCAAAACAGAATGCAGGCGAAAAGACAACCAACATCATTGGAAGAATACTGCATAACACGAAAACTTCGGTAAAGCTAGGTGAAGTGCTTTCCAGCAGCGGAAATATCAGCGTTGGTATCCCCCAAGGGTCACCAACAAGGGGTAAGGTTAGGGGGGGTAGGGTTACCCCAAACAAGGGGTAATCCAAGAATAGGCAAGGCAGCAATAAAAAGAGCCATGAGTGTAATCGAAAATTGGACCGAAGTAAACGGTGGCTTGATAACAAATGCGCAATTTACGTTGCTGAGCTGAAAGCAATCCTCGACGCCACTCGTTATATAAAAGAGAACAAAGCTGACGGCAACAAGAGATACATTATATACACTGACAGTCTGAGCGCTGTAAAAGCTATCCAAAACTCAAGAAACCTAGAAATCATAGTCGCCCAAGCAAGAAAATGCCTGTATGAAGCCAAGGGTGACATAAAACTAATGTGGATATAATAGGAAACGAAGCAGCAGACAAAGCTACAAAAGATACTAGCAGATCACCGTTACTAGTGGAAAGAACTCCCTCCCTCAGCCACGCCTTAAAGTTAGTAAAGGAGCATACCCTAGAAAAAAGAATACAAAACTGGGGGCTATCCACGTCTTTCACAAAGTACCACTCAGACATTAATAACACAAAAGGACCAATAATAATAAACAGCAAGGAGCTAGGAGTCAAGTTCACCAGAGTAAGGCTTGGGTGCACACTGGCCACACATAAGCATCTATTTAATAACGAAAGCAACCCATGTTTACACTGTAACGAAACTCTCACTATCAAGCATGCTACAAGCGAATGCACCAGCAACACAAACATTAATTACAAATTCCAGCACTCAGCAGAGCACGCTATGGACCCTGGACACACCCGCCAAAAGGGGACACATCAAAGAGCTGCTAAAATTCCACCAAATCTGGCAGAACATTTAATGAAAGGCTAACGCAAGATGGAAACAACCCAATAATAATACCATATTGCAAATAAAACCTAATTGCAAAACCCAATAATAAAAACAAAATAACAATAAAAAATCTAATAACAAAAACATAAATAAGAAACCATCAAAAACCTAAATAACAAAATAAAAGTAAAATTTTAAAAAATTAAAAAAACCTAATATTAAACATACCTATTAAGTAAATTCTAACAAAAATAAAAACATAATCATAAAAAAAAAAAAAAACTTGTAATATAAAACCCGATATTAAACCTCCTAACTAAAAGCCAATAATTAAAGCAATATAACTATAGAATACGTTACATCTAAGTATAATTACAAGAACTAAAAACATCTAAAAAATATATATAATATAGGATATACATAATAAAAACAATTCAATAACCAAAAAAATCTACAAATAAAAACTACAAACAAAAAATTAGTTAAAATCCAAAATTAATGTGACATACCTAAAAATGCCACACGAATAAAAACGATAAGTTCGATCTTCGATAAGTTTCACAAGAGTAATCGAGTGAAACAATTTGGAGTCGCGGTGGGCTGCTTCCCGGGCATTTTTTAGGGTGGATGACTCCAAATTTCAAACAAGGCTGCAATCAAATAGCTAGAGGCACAAGAGTGCAATCAAACAAGAAGAGTACAACAACAAAAATACATACATCGCAATCAAACAAAAAACAAAAATCAAAAAAGAAGGAAGGAAAAAAACAACGTAATTAAGCGCACTAAAACGAATTAGAATTAAAAGTTGCGACACTGGAACCACCAGCGAAGCCAATAAACAAAAGAATCTAATATCAAAATATTAACAACAGCTCCAGCACGCATAGCTGTGGTAAACACATCAAAATACACAGCCTGGTGGCAAAAAAATGAACGATTTTTTGGGGCTTTGAATTTGCTAGAAGTTTAATTTATGTACTTATATTCATTTTTTTCTATTGTAAAAAACACCCCACATTTCTACCAGGAAACAGGGATTATAGTTACCTGGCACATTTATGTACCCCGGTACCTGTGTATAAATAAATAAATAAATAAATAAATATCTAAAATAATAGATTGCCCATAACATCAAACTTCACACAACAACGAAAATTTAAATGCTACTCTCGGTTTGCTTTCAACACAATCTTCTAATGCCTTAATGTCTACACAAGATACTAATAATTGGTCATGCTTACACAAGACCAAAATATTTTAGATAGTGATTTCTTAATGGAATCATAAAACGTAATAATGATCTTGCATTTATAATAAACTTTATACTAATGTTAAGAAAAACTGAACTATTTAATAATATAAATTTACAGGTACGTGATTATAACTCCTAATCTTAAAATTTTAATAAATATAACTTATCCATGATCGTTAACATTCTGCAATGGAATATGAAAGGTTATCATAACACCTATTAAGAATTAGAATTGCTGATTAAATAACAACACCTTCAAGTTATTTGTCTACAGGAAACTCATCTAAAATATAATAATTCCCGTAAAAGAGGCATTCTCTTGGGATATGCTTGACACCTTTGTAAAAAATTTTAAGTTTCTATATTTATTAATTTCGAAAATTGTTAGTCCTTGGGAGGTGTGTGTCAGGTACCCGAAATGCCACTCCAATTCATCGAATCCATCTCAGGAACATAAAGAAAACATGCCAGAACACCATTGTAATAAATTTAAAGGTTCTACTTTTGTTGGTTTTGGAGATATGCTCGTTGCTCTTGTGCTCGTCCGGAAGTTTCCAAAATACGAATCCATGGTTCAAATTCTTTCAAATGTCAGTTTCCAATTTTACAGAAAAGGAAACATAACAGAACACCTTTGTACTAAAAATAAAAGTTCTATCTTTGTTGGTTGTGGAGATATACTCGTTTGCTCTTTGCTCTGGGGCTCGTCCGGAAGCTTCTAATATTTGAACCCATGGACCAAATCCTCACAAATTTCAGAAACATAAATCAAACATGAAGGAACACCATTCTGCCTAATTTAAAGGTTATATCTTAGTTAGTTTTGGAGATAATCTCATTTGCTCTGGTGCTCGTTCGGAAGCTTCTAAAATCCAAATGCATGGACCAAATCCTCTTAAATTTCAGAGACATAAATCGAACGGGAAGGAACATCATTGTACAAAATTTAAAGGTTCTATCATTCTTCGTTTTGGAGATAATCTCGTTTGCTTTGGAATCATTCGGAAGCTTCCAGAATCCGAACCCATGGACCGATTTTGTCCAAATTCGAACTTAGCCTTCCTTTCGTGATTAGTAACCTACTGTATAAATTTCATAAAGATAGCTTCATTAGTTTTTGAGTTATCGTGCGAACGGACGGACGGACGGACATCGTTAAATCGACTCAGGAGGTGATCCTGATTCAGAATATATATAAATGTCCACAACTAACTCGCTTCCTTTTGGTGGTTACAAACACCATACCAAAGTTAATATACCCTATACTTTAGGTGTAGGGTATAATAAATGTGTCGGAATAGTTCTCCGACACACTTCTCCACTCATGGTACTTTCATCAATATAGATTAAACTTTCTGCAGTCCACAACTTCTACCATATATCTCATGATATATTTCTGAAGACGTACATAATAGTGACCACTATGCAAATTTAACAATATCTGTCAAAATTTCAGAACCATCCAATGTTAAGCTTTCCAAAATCGCCAAATTCAAATGCAATCGAACCGATTGAGTAAAGTACCAAAATAAAATTGTAGAATTAAATGCAAAACATCCTCCTCCCGACAATGTTAATAAAGAAGCAGCCATTATCCAGAAAATTATTCGTAGCTCAGCTAATATTTCTATACCTGTTTCCACTCCAAAATTTACTTCGCGCAACTGGACACTGGACAACTGGACAAATCAATTAAAATCTTTGAGAGAACAAAAACAAATAGCTTGGAGAAATTACCGCAAGAACAACACAATAGAAAACTTAATAACATATCGGAAAAAAAGGCAATATTCAACAAGAAAAAAAATGCAAAAAAACAAAAATTTCAAGAATTTACATAAACTTTCAACCCCAATACACCAGTAAATACTTTATGGAAAAAAATTACACTTCTAATAGGCCCATATACCCCCTTTCAGAATGTTCCAAAATCAATACCGTATCCGCTTTAACAACCGACCCTAACTACCACAATGAACTCTCGTACAACAAAACTAATTACTTAGATCTTAACATAAATTTGAACGAAATTGAAAGCAGTTTAACATCTGCAAAAGCTATTACGCCAGGAGAAGACAAAATAACATATGAAATGTTGAGAAAATGTTCTCAAAAGTTTAAATTTAGAATTCTTGATCTATATAATAATATTTACAATACCGGTATAATCCCCCAAATGTACAGAATAGCCATAGTCATACCTATAAAAAAACCAAACAAAGACATTAACAATATTTCAAGCTATAGGCCGATCTTTCTACTACCATGTATAGGCAAAATCTTAGAAAACATTATTTCCAAGCGTTATCTTTCTTTCATATAATGATTTTCTCTCACCAAATCAAATTGGCTTTAAAACAAATTCCAGCACAACAAACGCACTACTATATATAGATAACACAACTTCTAAAAACTTATCGACAAAAAACCATACTTCAATATTGTCTGTAGACCTTGTAAAAGCCTTCGCAAAGATAAACCCAAATATTATTTTAAATAAATTATAAGAATGGAAAGTGGGTCCAAAAATGTTTAATTTCGTAAAGGCTTTCTTAAACGTTGCAGGGTGAACAACATTGTATCACCAATGTTTTCCCTCTTCAGCGGTGTCCCACAAGGGTCTCCGTGTGTAACTCTGTTTTTGATTGCGTTCAATGATATCAGCAAATTGTTAACAAATCAAAATAATTTACAACACTGTCTTTGCGCAGATGATTTGAATATTCTTTCAAAAGAAAAAAATTCAAATTCAATCGAAAAACAGTTTTCTGATGCATTGAATGCAATCGAAAACTGGTCTAAAGAATCAGGGGCGATAATTTCAACCGATAAATGTAAACATATGCATGTATGTAGAGAAACCAAATGTAAATGCCCAGAAATAAATTTTAAAAACACAAAAATCAATAATGTAAATAATTTAAAAATTTTAGGTTTAATTTTTGATAAAAACAATGCTTTTAAAGAACATTGCAATTATATTAGAAATAATGTCATCAATAGGCTTAATATAATCAAATATCTATCTTCTTAGAACAGTAATGTACATACTAACGCTTTACTAAATATAACTAAGCTAATAATACTTTCCAAAATTGACTATGGGCTACCTATCTATAAAAAAAGTGCTACAACACACTTAAAAAAAATTAATACACCATTTAATGCTACTATAAGAAAAGGTCTAAGAGAACAATGTTTCTCAGGAGTAAATATTTTCCCAAATTATTCACAAATAAAAATGACCTATTACATAAAGAAGTTCAATTACTAAAAACCAGAACAAAACCTATTAAAATAAAATCGGGAGTAAGTGAAATATTAAACCTCAACACAACTTAGTATTGATCTGTCTCCTGCTAAAACTCCAAAGTTACGATCTAACTCTTCTACAGAAATATAACACCACTTACAACCAATACAAACAATTATTTATAGAAATAACCGTAAAGCTAAAACAAAACAAATTGGAACTTTTATTCACCGATGGGTCCAAAAACACTCACAGTACTGCATATGCAGTAGTGGGAGAATCCGGCAAAGTATTATCAAATGGCCTTCTACCTTCTTATGCAACAATATTCGAAGCTAAAACCCAAGCAATTTTGTCATGTTTACTAATAATAAAACAAATAAAAGGAAAAAAAAGTAATTTGCACCGATAGCAGATCAGCTTTTGATGCCATCAAAAACATTGACAAAAATTCTGATCCAATAAACACAATACAGCAATTAATAATAGAAATGAAAAACAAAAAAGTTCTATTAATGTGGGTACCCTCGCACGTTGGTATAAATGGTAACGAATTAGCTGATAATGCGGCTAAAGCTGCTATAAATACACCTCTGCACATTTTTGCGTTATCAAGTAAAAAATCAATAGCCAAACATTGCAGCTGATGCCGCCTTTCAATATATTGAAGCACAATGGCAAAGTTATAACCACCAATATAAAAAAGTCAACCCAGCTAGAGTTCCGATAAATTTATCCATCTCAACTTCAACTTTGATGAATAAATGTTTCATTAGATTACGTCTGGAACACACACATATATCGTATTCATACATCTTAAAAGGCGAACAACAGCCAGTTTGTCAATTTTGTAATAACTTCCCATTAACCTTAACCCACATCTTTCATCAATATACAGCTATAAACCAAATTAGGGCAGAAATTTTTCAAAACAAAAACCCTTCTGAAATTTTAATGAACGCCACTGATAATAACATAAAAGCAATATTCACTTTTCTAAATAAATTGAAAATCATTAAACACATTTAAATATATAAATGAACAACAACAAAATCAAAAATTTTTTTTTTAAAATAATGAATTAACAGATATATTTTTTTATTTTTCAAGGTTTATGTATAAAATAACAATATTATTATCTATGTATGTTGAATCCTTAACAAAATTAAACACAATTTCTATTCTATATTAATAACAAAATAGTATATATTTAATGATAATTTATTTTGTTTTAATTGACAAAATGAAAGAATTCAATATTAAATTACTCAACTGTTCCAATTTAAATAAGCAAAACTTTAATTGATATTAAATAAAAATTATTCTTCAAGATTATAATGTATTTTTAAAAAAAAGTTCAAAATAATGTTTTTTTTAAACTAAAATTATATCCAACACTACGTACTTAATATAATAAAAATTATTATAATATTGAACAAAATGTATTAATTATATATTTTAGAATCGACTTTTTACTTCTATAATATTGAACAAAATGTATTAATTATATATTTTAGAATCGACTTTTTACTTCTTCCACGGCCACGTTCTTAATGATAAACTTCTTTCTTTTTATATAATGATTTAGAAAAAGAACAGTAAATAAAAAAGTCATATGTTGTTTTTTTTTATATGAAATAAATGTTGTTTTCTAAATGTTAGGATCACCGTCCGAATGTGCCATATGTAATAATTTAATGTGAAATGTAGAGTGGTGTAATTTATGATTTCTGCATTCCCACATTCGGCCATCCTACTTATTCATTTGCCTCAAATGAATTATCACAATCTATTTCAACATTTCCGACTACTGCTTCATCTTCTTCGCTTAGTTCGTTTTCATCTTCCATATACCATGGTTTCATTTTGTCAACGCTAGTTTCTGTTGTTTTTGGTCCTTCAGAGTTTCCCAACTTTTCTACCTTATATCGATCGAATCCTTTTTCTCCTACGATTTTATAGGGTCCTAGAAATTTTGATTTTATCTTCAAGCCGGTGGCAAATTGAGTTCTTTTAATGGCGACCATATCACCAATTTTAAATATTCGTGCCGGTTTCCCTTTCCTTCTACATTGGCGACGATTTTCTTCTTGTATTTCCAATATTTCCTTTCTTGCATTTTCTCTTCGTTCGTTCGTCTATTATTTCGACGATATGTAAATCACGATCGTCTTTCATTTTTACTTCGACTAAAAGCTTCATTGGTGTCGTTTTGATAGCGCGTTGAAACGTCGAGTTCAGTACCCGTTGAAGAGGTTTCGTGAAGTTGTACCACTTCTCTGGATCGTCCAAAGACATTTTGGTAAGAGCTGCAATAATTGTTAGATTCAGCCTTTCTATTTGCCCGTTGGAACGTGGAACCCCAGGCGTTATGTAATATAACTTAATATCTCGATTCTTACAAAAATCTTGGAAGTTGTTAGGCGCAAACGCTCCTCCTCTGTCTGATATGATTCGGTTTGGATATCCAAAAGTTTCTGAAATTATTTCCAATTTTTGTATTGCTTCGTCTGAATTTAAGGTTTTTGTAGCGAATAGCCACGAGAACTTCGTAAATCCGTCGATTACAGCAAAAATGTAACGATAATGTTTCTTTGTGTTTTGCAATGGTCCTAAGTGATCGATGTGAAACGTATCGAGAGGCCGATCTCCTTTTGGAATTGGGTATACCATCCCCCCTGGTGTTCCGGTTTTTCTTTCAGCAAGAATACACCTTATGCATCCTGCAATACAATTATCTATTCTATTTTTCAGATTTGGGATATAAAATTCTTTCTCCAGTAATTCTTTCATTTTTTTATAATGAAAGTGCCCTTTTTCGTGAACTTCTCGGATGATACCTGCTTTCATGCAATCCGGAACGACATACAAAATATTATTATTATGACTTTTACATAATATACCATTATTTATGAGATAGTCCTTATATGATCCGTTTTTCAAAATTTCCATAATAGCTGCAATCCTTTCATATTTCTGTTGTGACTCTGCAAGTTTTGACAAAAACGTACTTCCAAATGTACTACCGTAACTTACGCACATCGCAACTGCATTTCGACTTAATGCATCTACATGTAACATCCTTGTACCGGGTCGATGCTCAACTTCATAATCAAATTCTTCTAATAATAGTGCCCATCGGGCTACTCTGGTTGCTAGATCCTTTTTCCGTATGGTACATTGAAAAGCTTGACAGTCGGTAACCAGCTTAAACTTTTTACCCAATAAGTATATTCTAAATTTTTTAACGGCTTCTATGACTGCCAATACCTCTAGTTCATAGCTACTATAATTCCGCTCTGCCTCATTGGTTTCCCTATTCATGTAAAATACAGGGTGAAGGGTTGAATCTTCAGCATCTCTTTGTAACAGAACTGCACCATATCCGTCTTTGCTGGCATCGGTATGTAATTCGGTGGGTAATCCATATTGAAATATTTTTAAAACGGGAGTTGTGATCAATGCACTTTTTAAATTTTGTATGGCTTCTAGTTGTATTTCTTTAATCTGAAATTTTGATTTTTTCTTCAGAATATCGCTTAGCGGCTGAGTTATTAATGAAAAATTTCGGATTAATTTTCTAAAATATCCTGCTAGTCCGAGGAAGCTCTGCAATTGTTTAATTGTTCGTGGACAAGGAAAGTCTATAACAGCTTTTACTTTCGCTTTAGAAGGTGAAATGGTTCCTTTAAATACCCGGTGTCCCAAATATTCTATTTCTTCTTGCAGAAGTTGACATTTCTTCCATTTGATCATTAATCCATTCTCGGCCACAGTCTTCAAAGTTTTCTTTAATCGTTCGATCGCTTCATCGATAGCTTTTGCCAGAATAACTATATCATCCATGTAAATAACTACAATTCCTTCTCGTATCAGGTCTCTAAAAATATAATTAATGTATTTTTGGAATATACCTGGTGAGTTACACAAGCCAAATGGGACACGGTTAAATTCGAAATGACCACCTTCCGTTACAAAAGCTGTAAATTTTCGACTGCTTTCGTCTATGGGGACGTGGAAGAAACCGTTCTCTAGGTCCAAAGTTGTAAAATAATTTGATCCTTGTAACTTGTCCAGCTGGTCTTCTACCACCGGTAAGGGGTACCGTTCTTTATAAATTTTTTTGTTGGCCGCCCTATAATAGATGCACATACGGTATGAATCGTCCTTCTTCTTTACAAGCACAACCTGGCTGGAATAATCTGAGGTGCTCTCCCGAATGATGCCCTTTTCAAGCCATTCTTTTACTTGAATATCTATTATTTGACGTTCCTTAGGTGGAAACCTTCGTGGAGGTCGGAAAACTGGTTCTTCATTCATAGGCACGATTCTCATTTTGATTGGCGACTCGGGTGGTTCTACAGGTGAGTAGCTTTTAATCAAATTATAAATTTTTTCCTTCACTTTAACATCTAATAAATGTGACAAATCCGGTGTGATTTGCTCATCATACAAATCAGGGTCAATTTGTGCTAAGGAACATCCTGCCTGTTCTGACTGAGAATTTTCCGATTGAGCTTTGTTTGCAATATCGTCATTGCAATTTCTTTCTATAGTAACATTTCTTCCTTGAATTTTCACCACAGCTCTAGACAATAAATCCATCCCAATTACTACATCTGGGTTGATATAATTTTCTTCTACCATGTGCAGTGTAACGTCATTAAATATTATGCTATTAATTGTGATATCAACTATGCAGGCGCCCTTTGTTTCCACTTTAGCTCCTAAACCAGTCACTGAAATACTTTGGTTACTAAAATAATATTTTGGATTTATTAATTTAGTTAAGGATTTTTTAATAACACAAATATTGCTGTAGTATCAATTAGACCGTTTAGCGTTATGTCATTAATTTTAATTGGGTGCAGCTCCGTTGTTTGTACTACATGAGCTGCCGAGGTAATCTTATTTGGACAATCAGGACGTTTATGGCCAAATTCATTGCACCAGAAATATTTAGGGCCTTTATTTCTGTTTGGTCATGCGTGAGCTTCGTGAGTACTTACCCCGCAATTAAAACAATATTTCTTCTTTTCTACCGGTTTAGAAATTCTTTCCAATTTTGGAACTATATTTGGTCTTTGCGTTCGTTCTGTAAAAGTTGGTGTTCTTTCATCTTGTTTAATTTTTTCGTATACAAATAGTTTCTCCTTCAGATCTTCAATATTTTTAGCCGCATACAAAACCATTTTTCCACTTGAAGTATCTCGGATGCCATCGATTATATAACTGACGACCGATTCCTCATCGACTTGCGTTTGCGATGCTAGCCCTACCATAGTGTACAAATATTCTCTAAAAGTTTCATCTGGCTTTTTCTTCCTTTCCCACTCTTGTATTTGCTTCATTATCGTCAATACGGGTTCATAGCCCGTCGTTCAACCGGTGATCTCATGACTTACCTTTGTGAGAAGCTAAGCATTAGCCTTCATCATTCTGGTGAATCTGATATTGTGGCTCTTGATATTTTAAGGCTTTCGATCGAGTTTGGCACGATGCTCTATTGTCAAAATGCAAAGCAATAGGTCTAGGTAGGGTCTTTCTAAAATGGATTGGAGATTTCCTTTCGAATCGTACGATTCGTGTACTTGTCGATGGATATTCATCTGACAACTTCAAAATAAATGCTGGTGTCCCTCAAGGATCAGTTTTATCATCCACTCTTTTCTTAATATTTATTAATGACCTACTTTCTTTAACCTCCAATCCGATCCATAGTTTCGCAGACGACAGCACCCTTGTAGCTTCCTATGAATTTCATAGCCGCTGTAACACTAATCACCAGATTAATATAACAGTAAAAAATTTCACTATTAGTGAGCTAAATAACGATTTAGCCAAAATTCAAAAATGGGGTGAAGTTAACAGAGTTGATTTCAACACGAAAAAAACCCAATGCTGTCTGATCTCTCGAAAAATTGCCACTACTATTCCCAACCTATTATTCCAGGGAGAGGTTTTGCAGCATTCAACAGATTTAAACATGTTGGGTATCGAGTTAAACCAAAAATTGACTTGGTCAAATCACATTTTTGGTATAGCTAAGAATGCAGCTAAATGTTTGGGTTTTTTGTATCGCTGCAAAATTTACTTTTCTGCATCTTATCTTCTCAATATCTATAAAACGTACATTCGGCCGAAAATGGAGTATAATGCACACATTTGAGCTGCAGGCCCTCAAACAGCGCTGGGTTACCTAGATAATGTGCAAAACAGAGCTATTCGTCTTATCAACGACCCCAGTGTAACTTCAATCGACCCAGTGTAACTTCAGTGCTCATTCGACTCAGTCATCGTCGCCCAGTTGGGTCACTAACCTTGTTTTATAGATATCTCGTAGGGATTAACACCTGCTCGAATGAATTAAAACAGTTAATGCCTCCGCTCAAAGTTTTCCAGCGAGAAACAAGGCGGGCAGCAAAAGGCGGGCACCATGTAGAGATTTCAAGATGGCGAAATACAGCTTATGGAAATTCGTTTGTCACGCGCACGTCCCGCCTGTGGAACCATATACCATCGCATGTGTTCCCTAAAGTTGGTAATTCTTATGTGTACGATTTACTTAAGTTTAAGAAGAACATCAACATCTTTCTTCAAAATGTCCCTCAAAATTTTCCTACCTATCCCCCATAATCCAAATTTCCCAATTCCAATTTTCCCAATTATCCTTCCCACATCCCTATCTCTAAAACCAAACTGTACATTCGTATTAAAGGTTCCATCCTAAAGTTTGGTTTTAAAAGGGGGGTGGTTTTGGTTGGTTAAAGTCCAACACTACCCCTGAGGAAGCACGTGCAGTTCCTGTTGGTGACTTTCGAGTTTTTCACCAACCCTCGTAAAAAAAAAAAAAAAAAAAGCAAACTAAACTGGGCAAAATTGATATAATGGTTGAACTGAATAAAAATTCGAATTTCTCCAAAGGCATAATTTTCGATAGAGACTTAGTAAATATGGAAGCAAATGACATCCTAGCCGGCCTAAAAGAAAAAAATCCTTTAGTAGTAGAAGGTTACAAATTATCAAAACTACAAAAGGACTTACAAAAAACCTACACTGGAGCACTCATTATTACATTCGATTCAATTGAACCTCCAGAATATGTCAAAAGTGGTTTTACAATTCACACAGTCAAAAAGTGGTATCCAAATCCGATTAGATGCAAAAGATGCCAAATGCTTGATCACCTACAAAAGTATTGTAAAAACTTACCAAAATGTGCTGATTGTGGAATTGAAAGGCCTGAAGGTGATAACACCCATACGCAAGTTTGTAAAACATTTAGCTGTGTTAATTGTAAAGGTACTAATCATAGTGCAGCCTGCAGAAGCTGTCCCTCATACGCCAAAGAAAAGGAAACCGGCTTGCACTGCACTAAACGAGATGCTTATAAACAATATGAATCAAATTATAGTTTGACACTTCAAAATACTCAAAACCATACATTTGCTCAGCTTCCTAAAACAAACGACATATCATTTAACCAGAATTTCAACAATGAGTATAGTTCAATAATTAATAATTCAGAGAAACAAAACAACCCAATTTCAAAAATTCAGACTCAAACTTTTCAAGAACGTTTAATCTACAACAACAATTCCAATGCGATAAGTAGTATACATTTAAGTACACAAAATAATAGCACTCAAATTAATGATAATGACAGTAATACAAACAATAATAATATTAATAATTTTAGTCAGCAAAACAGTCTTAATTATCATGATGGCAATGCAAATTACAACCTACAGGCAAGTAATTTATACAACACAAACAATTATTCAAATATTAATTTAACAACAAGCATTGATAGTGCGAATACTGGTATAGAAGATCAATTGTAAAAAAAGAAAAATACATATTTTTTATTCTCTATTATATTTATATAATAAAATAATATACTTCATATTATTATACACATTTCTCTCTCACAACACTTAACCGTTAATTTCTTTTTTCAAGAACTCTCATCTTTATTCTCACAACAGTAATTTCTAAATTTCTAATGCATTCTCTAAATGTTCTATATTTATTTTTAATTGTACATCACGTATAGATTTCTACCTTTACAACAGTACTTGTTAAATTTTTAATGCGTTTTGGATTTTTTGGAGTTCTACAATTGCTATACTTATTTTTAAATTTTATTCATCATGTATATATTTCTACTCTAACAACAGTAATATTTAAAGTTTTAATACACTTTCGTTATTTGTGCTTTCTACATTTACAAAACTTCTTTTTAATTTCCATGCTCAAAATATATAATTCTACGTTCACAACAGTAATTTTTAATTTTTTAAGTCATTTTGGTTATCTTGTCATTGTTTGGTTATCTCTATATTTTTTAAATTTATTTTTAATTTTTGTACATCAAGTATATATATCTACCTTCACAGCAGTATTTGTTAATTTTTTAATACATTTTGAATATTTTGGCGTTCTACATTTTCTATATTTGTTCCTAAATTTTATACATCACGTATACATTTCTACTCTCACGACAGTAATATTTAAAGTTTTAATACATCTTGGTTATTTTTGCTTTCTACATTTTCAAATTTTCATTTTAATTTCCATGTTTTACATATACAATCCTACTTTCACTACAATAATTCTTAATTTTTTTAGTTTATTTTTGTTGGTTTTATCGTTTATTTTTGTGGTCTCTCCATTTGCTTATATTATAATATTCACATATTATTATATATTATCTTTAAATGACAAATAATACTATGAACAGGTTTTCTAATTAATATAGCCTCATGCAATGGAATATACAGGGATAGCTCACCAACAAAGCAAATTTAGAATTACTTATAAGGGAATATAAACCGTTGATGGTAGCTTTACAAGAAACGCATCTTCCAGAATCATTAACTCCCCCGGAATATCTAAACTATAATTGCCTCTTTAATTCTAATTTTTTAAATGAATCTACAGGTGGAGTAGGTCTTTTAATAAACAAGGGACTAAGTTACAAAGACAAAGTTTTAAATTCATACATACAAGCTTGTGCTATAGAAGTAAACTTTCCAAACAACTCCAAAGCAATAACCATTTTAAATTTATATCTTGAGCACAACATAAATTATCAGAAATCTCATTTAGAGAATCTGGTATCACAAGTGCAAAGGTCGTTTATTATTACAGGCGATTTCAATGCTCGCAACGTTATTTGTGGAGATCATGTAACCAACTCCAAGGATAAAATAATAGAAGAATGGCTTGAAGAAAATGATGAACTTATACTTTTAAATGATGGATTACCAACGCTTTTCGGCACGAGAGGTACTTTTACATGTATTGATTTGACAATATGTTCTCCAGAACTAACAAAAGTGGGTTCAAACGTAAGCCTAAATTTCTCGAAAGCACGGCAAACTGGGTAAAATTCGCAGAATACTGGATAAAACCCTGCATTTAAGGCCGCAGACTGATAACATTAATAATGAGGTGGCAGCACTTTCTAAAAGTATAAGATATGCGGCAAGGCAATCAATGAGAACATCTAAACCAATTAAGAATACCCAACTGGCATGGTTTAATAGCACTATTGCACAGCTAATAAAAACTCGGGATGTAATAAGGAGAAATTATAAAAGGGACCCCAATAAAAGCAAATTACTAGAAGTGCGCAGAGCAAATGCCATATTAAGAAGAGAAATAAAGACTGCCAGGCAAAGATCTTGTGAGGAATTCGCAAACAACATAGTAGATGTTCAAGACAACTATTGGAAAAAAGCCATGAGACTAATCGGACGCAAAAGCAATGGGATATTTGCAATTAAACATGACCCTAACGGTAATCTTACTACAAACTCTGCTGAAAATGCCAATTACATGGCAAATATGTGTTTAGCCGCCTCAGAGGACAATATGTATACTGCAGAATTTCAGCTAGAAAAAGCTTCTTTTGTTCTTCCAGTTACACGTTACACAACCCTAGATGATAAAATTACATTGGAAGAAGTAAATAATGTACTATCAAATTTTAGTGGTACATCTCCAGGTATCGACGAGGTTTCGTATGGTATGCTGAAGCATACCACTACAAATTTCAAAAATAGACTAGTGAATCTATAAAACAAAATACTTAGTTCAACGTTTTTCCCATAGGCATGGAAATTAGCTGAACTAGTACCATTACCAAAAGGTAACAAAGATCCCAATACCCCGAAAAACTACAGATTCATATCACTTCTGACAACAATGTCCAAAATACTAGAAAAAGTCCTAGGAAATAGATTGAGCTGGTTACTGGAGAAAAAACTCTCAAGCAAAATATAAGGCTTTAGACCAAACAGGAGCACTCAAACCTTATTGCAAACCCTAGAATTTGAAATATCCATGGCACTCCATAATAAGGAACACGCCTCGGTAGTGTCTTGTGACATAGAAACAGCTTTTGACCGTATAACTAAACATAAAGTCTTAGAGCAATTAATAAATTGGAAAATAGGAAGAAAATTTACAAAAACTATCGAAAGTTTTCTGTCAAACAGAAAAATCCTAGTAAAAATAAATGGGGTTAGATCCATTATAAAAAAAATTATTCAATGGTTTGCCTCAGGGTTCCCCGTTATCCGTGCACCTATTCAACACGTTTATAGCAGCAGTACCGATTTTGCTGAAAGAAACGAAAAATCTGAATTATTTAATATATACCGACAATATTTTATTCTATAGCACAGGCAAAGACGCTGCAATTCACAGTTCTCTACAACTGGGCCTAAATGCGATAAAAAAATGGGCGGATTTAAATGGCGTCAACTTCCCCGCAGAAAAAACGGAAACTTTGCACGTATGCAGAAGAAGGAATTGTACTCTACAAGCACTAAAGTACAACAATACAAACATCCAAGTGGTAAACAAAATTTCGATATTGGGGCTTAAATTTACGAAAAAGCTGAACTATGAACCACATATTAAAGCTCTTATAAAAAAACTTAAAAAAACAAATAATTTATTAAAACTAATTTGTCGAAACATATATGGGCCTCCAATCAAAACGGCGCAATTATTTGCCATACAGTTTGGCAAGATAGATTACGTCATATCAATTTACGGCTATACAAACAAACACATATTGATCAAGTGCAGAAGCAAATAAATCAATCCGTTAGAATAGCTTTAGGAGCGATAAGAACGACGAATATTGACAGTCTATATATAGAGTCTGGCTTTCCTAGTTTTGAAGAAAGAAGAGATCTGTTGTCCTCCAAATTCTTACATAAGCAGTTTAGTGACGTACAACAACTTTTAAATAAATTAGTCTCAACCATAATCAATGAAAATATAATTATACCAAAATTGTCCTCTATGGTAAAGGCCATAGACTTTTCAAATCGTTATGAAATTACTTTTGAAAAATCTTTAATGAAAACTCAGAGTACAGCACCTTGGTTAAAAAAAATAAACACATTTATCGACACGTCTATAGCACAGTATTCAAAACAAAAAACCAGTTGTCAAATTTATCGCCAGTTATTCCAAACAGTTTGTAATACTTATCCTAATGGACATAAAATCTTTACCGATGCAACAAATTCAGAATTGGGAGTCGCAATAGCCGTAGTAGACACCCTCAAACTGCTCGTTAAGAAAAGCTTACCAGAAACTTCGCAAATCTAAAACGCCGAAATAACTGGAATATATGAAGCTGTAGTATCCTGTGCCAACCAAAACAGCAACGACATATTGATCTTTACAGACAGTTTAAGTACGCTTAACGCACTCAAAAACAACTTTAACAAACAGCCAATTGTAGAAAAAATTAGAAACACTGTAATGAATTCGGATAAAAGAATAAAACTAATATGGATTCCTGGTCACTCAGTCATAGCAGGAAATGAATTTGCTGACAACGAAGCCAAGTTAGCGTTAAAGAGTGCAACAACATTTAGTCAAATTTACTTCCCTGGAGTAAAAGCGAACGAGATAAGTGAACAAATATTAACTAATAGGTAATAAAGATGGAACTCCTCAAATAGTTTTCTTAAATGTCACTGGCACACAGCTATCCCTCCAAAATATGAGATTGGAAAAAGAGCACTAGAAATAAAAATATGTAGAATTCGTCTAGGACATACCATTCACACAAAGCAACATCTATTTGTAAATTCAAGCCCTCCCCTATGTCCACACTGTGGCAATGTTATGTCCATTAAGCATATATTTCTGGAATGCCAGATAACGTTAAATAAAATACAAACTATAACAAAAATATAAACACACTGTTAGTCCCTAAATTAGAAAATGTAGAATTAATAGCAGAAATATGTAATATATTTAATATATGGTCCACTATCTAGCATTATTACTTAGCAATATTAAAATAAACATAAATTGCTTAGCATTATTATATGAATAATAAGCGTAGGTTGTATTGCCATTGCCATTGTTTTAACTATAGTAAAAACTCAGAATAGATAAAAATTTATTCATTAATAATGTCTAAAATCATGAAAACTACAATAATAGTATCTAGTAATAATAATATTAAATAATTAAATTGTAAATCAATTCTAAATAATCAATTATATTGTATCCATTAAATTATTTAATTAAGCTTAAGCAATAGCTATTTTAAAAATTAAGAAATTAGTAGGATATATTGTTTAATTATCAAGTAACTGTTTCAAGTAAGTGTATTTTCTTTTACTCGCACCCGTAATGGCCTCAGTAACCGGTAATACTAACATTACTTAAACTTTTTATGTAATATTAGAAAGCTAAATAAATAAATAAATAATAATAACAATAATAAAAATAATAATAATAATATTATTATTAGTAGGAATATTTATTAGTAGGAATATTATTAGTATGAATATTTTGGTTTGCATTATTATCGATTGTGTTATTCTTAAAGTTGTTAATTATATTGTTCACAAAAAATTTTGGATAATTATTATTTTTCAAAATACTTCTGATTCTATCAATATTTTTCTCTATAAATTGTGGCGAGCATATGTTGTGGATTTTATTTAACATGTTAAAGACGATGTTACGTTTATGATGTAATTGAAGGGTTGAAAGGAAATTGAGTGTTCTCCCAGAAGATGTGGGTACTTCAAAAATAAATAAAAACTTTTCCAGTTTTAATTTAAATTCTATATACTTTAATTATTTACTTTTGAAAGCTCAATTTGAAAAACCCTTTAGAAACCATAGTTCTAGAAATTATAAAATTTATCCAAATTATTTTAAAATACTGAAAAATTAAAAAAATAATATTATAAGCAGAGTGACAGACTATGAACATACTAAAGCATTCGTACGAGTATCTAAGAGTTGATAAAGGCGACTGCATTCTTCCTCGTTTTTTTATTGAAGTTGTTGTGAAATTTTTCTGCCCAGATGCCTTGAAACTGATTGAGAAAAAATCATACTTAATCATATAATACCATATATAATTATCATAGTTAATTATCTTAATTCGGTTAAATGAAATTGTTTGGAAAATTTATATATATATATAATCTGCCTATTCCGAACAAAATATAAAATCAATGTTGCTTATTTGGATAATATTCTGCCAAAAGTTGAAAATAACTTAAAATATTAAGGAAAACCAATTTATTTAAACTCAAAATTCACATCGTGTATTGTTAAATGTCAGGACTCAGAAAATTTTCGTACAATGGTTGTTATTTCTCGATGTTCAAATATAAATTGAAGTATAGCAGTACCATAACCTTAAATGACATTTAATTTTATAACTAAAATCATTACTATTGATTTAATACTACTTTTTTAATACTATTTTTTCAATACTACATTTACCAGTTGCGAAATATTCATAAAAATATTTTAAGATTTCTTTCCTTTTTCATCATCAAAATCAAGATTCTTTTGGTAATCATTCGAATCAAAATCATCTGGAAGTTTTAAAATAAATGATATAATATTATGTACTTCTAAAAAATAATTAAAATTTTTAAAAATTACCTATTGATGATTTTTGATTAAGTATTTCTTCACAGGTTCTATAAAAAATGTGTTTAGTTTTATAAAAATATTATTTTTATTAAATATACATATCTAGTCTTATTAATTTGAGGAAATGGAAATGGTAAAATGTGCTAAATTACAAAAATAATTAAAATAATTTTTTTTTTAGTTTATAATATGCATGATTGTACCAATTTAAGATTGTACTATATTTAAATTCAATAATATAAAATAATATGCATAATTTAAAAAAAAAATATTAACAGATTATAGTTATAAGATTAAAGATTTTAGTAAAAGTATATTATAAGAAAAATAATACTTACTTTATTTATTTTGATGGTATTTCTGGTGCAGGGATTGTTTTAAGAATAATTTTACATATATTGTAGTGCTTATTTAAGTACTAACTCTATAAAATATAATTTTAGTTGTTATTTTTTGAATTAAGAGTTAAAAGATTAACATTTATTTGTATTATCAAAACTCGACATTCAATTAAATTAATAAATACAAAAAATTGTAATAACTACTACCTACTATATTAAATTAATAAGAACTCTATACTTACATATAATAAACGTGGTTATAACAGATATTATAATCTCACACTTAATTATAATGTCTTATAATATACGCCAAAATAACTACAAAAGTCTTAAATTGTCCTTTTTTCATATAAATTTTATTGTACATAAATAAAATACTATATTTGGAACAGACAACAAAATAATAAAATTAAAGCTAATTCTTTGTCGTTACGATAAAATTATACAAAAATATCTCAGAAACTGTACTAGATAGGAACATAAGGATTATACAGATCAGTAGAACTTAAAAAAATTGAAAATTATGGCTTTTACAGCTCAATTTTAAATATTTTGTGACATACTTATGATAATATAACATCGGAGGGACGATATACTGTTTCCATAAAACATGATCATTTTTTACAAAATTTGACATATTTGTGACTTAATTAAGGACGGAGATATACATATTTACGTAAATTTTGCAGTTGAATGGTAGTTACTCGAAGTGTTGCACCGAACCAAACAAATTTAACAGAAATTAGTACCATAAAACTTGAAAATCTTTTACAAGATTTCAGAAAAGAATTAAGTTTCAAGATAAACAAGCTACCTGTACCTGTTGGGCTAGAGCAAAATTTTTTTTAAATTAAGGATCGCTCGCTAGATAATAAAATTATAAATAAAAGTTTTGAAAATTAAATTAATTTGAACACAAAAATGTCTCTTTAACAAGTTTTTATATTATCGAAGATATATTTCATATAAATAGTTAACAAAACTAACAAAATATTTTTTTCTAAAAGTTACTGCAAGATACAGTAAGTACAATAGAATTTTTATTTGAAACTTGTTATTTACAAAATCAACTTCATTAAAAAAATATTTTTATCATTTATTTCAAATGTTTTTCTACATTCGTTGTTTTTTTTTAAATTTTGTTCCAATTCTTTTTAACAGTACAAAATTGTGTTTAATAATAAATAATCCAAGGTGTAGATTTGCTCTTGGTAATTGCTGCTATTTTACTCAAAATTTTCTTTACTTTTGGCATTTCATATATTACATATATCTTTAGAAGTATTCAGATGTTAGAAAATAAATTCCTTTTGTACCCGATTTTATTTAAAAGTGGTTTTCAAAACTTATATTTAAAAGTAATTTTCAAAATTTTAATACTGCTACCTTTATTATTTGTTAACTTCTTACTAAAATTACAAATTTGGTCGAATTCTGTGAGTGACAGTTATCTTTATGTTTTAATTAAATTCACCTCAGAATATATTGACTGGAACATTTGTTTTTCTTAGTAAAGTTCGATTAGTTAATGCTTTGATTTTTTATTATGATTTGAAGCATATCTTTTAAGCGAGTTTTGAGAGCGTCTATTGCATTGTGAACTTAAATATCCATTTACAGGTTGTCTACGTTTTTTCTTTTTTATGTTACTTTCATTTCCACAATGAATTTTTTTTTTGTCATTTCTGCTTAAAGTTTCTGTCTTTCTTAAAGTTATATTGCTTAACAAATTGTTTTTCAAATCTTCGTTTTCACTTTTGTTGTTGTTATTATTATTATTTTCATTATTATTATTATCATTATTATTATTATTATTATTATTATTATTCTTATTATTCTTATTATTATTATTATTACTATTATTATTATTATTATTATTATTATTATTATTATTAGTATTATTATTGTTATTATTATTATTATGATTATTATTATTATTGGTATTGTTATTATTATGATTATTATTATTGTTATTATTATTATTTTTATCATTATTATTATTTTTCTTTATTTTCTTGTTTTTATGGTATTCCAATGACGAAGTTGAAAAATTTGATAAAATTTTGGTTACAGATTCTTCTTTACATTTTGGAGGAATTCTTAATATGTATTTCGTTAAATTTACCAGAGGTTTACCAGCATCACAAAGTTGATGAACTCCATGCTTAATTCTATTTATCCCAAATAGTTTCCCAATTAATCTTTGAGCTCTATCATCCGAAACAATTTCTGTTAAAGATTTTGTGTATGCAGCTAGTTTACCTAAACTTCGTGATGGTGGTATTTGTAGTTTACGAGGTTCACCATGACGGTTCAGTGCTAAATATAAAATACGTCTTGAATTCGAATTATATGTTGATGAATATGTATTATAATGATGTTCACCCATCGACTCATTGAAGATGCAATCGTCAGTGAAATGCTTCTGAAAAAATACAAAAAAAAATTTTAAAAATATAGTTTTAAAAAAGTTTAATTTTATATAGGCACATTTTCGATATGTTTAAATTTATCAAATTAGTAATTTTTAATAAGACTTAACTGTTCGGAAAAGAAATATTTTATAAAATGTTTTGAATTATTCTAATTTATCTAACTAAATATTCTCAACAACTTCTCTACCTTGTGTAGCTTTTGAGATGTTAAATGAATATCTAATTAAAATTTCTAATAAAAAATATAATTTTCATACAAAACGAGAAACAGTGCAGATGAGTAGACTACGTCAACTCGTGTATATGCGTATGAAAATAATATATGTTGTTTCAAAATAACTTGATTACCTTTTATAATATTTGAGCTGTTTTACTAAATTAAGTATGGAAATATATTTATGTAAATTTTTGTTTTGCTTGACAGCTACTTGAAGCTGTTGCCTCGAAACAACCATATTTTACAGATTCTTTGCCATATTTTACAGAGTCTTTGCCATATTTTACAGAGTCTTTGCTTTGCTGACGTTTTACAAGATATCAGATTCCCAGCTAATTAAGTTCGAAGATATGCAAGTTACCTAAACGTGCTGCTCTAGCACAACTTCTTTTTACAGTAGTGCTAAGCATGTAACTGGAAATCTTTTCACAAAACATCAGATACCTAGTTTCAGCTTCAATAGATACTGAGTTATTTTCATTAAAAGGAAAAGTTGTATGGCAGCCACCCAAACCTGTTGTACCAGTATAACTTAATTCTACAGATGTTGTTGACATGCAACTCGACATCTTTTCACAAAATTTAAAATACCGCGCTCCTTTATTTATTAAGTTATATTATTAAGGTATATGCGTACGAACGAACAGACGGATATACATGGCTTAATCAACTCAGAATTCGATTCTGCTCCGACCCACAGACTTGTATCTATATCTAGCTCGGCTCCTTTAAGATGACTCATATGGTGCCGTATCATACTCCACTGGCCAAAACCCCATAATGGGCTTATAAACCACCAAAATTCATATAAAATTTGTGGTGTTTTGACCAATGCAAGTGGCTCATAAGGTATAAAATATTGGGTCATGATACCATAAATTTCCAGAAAAAGGCGTAGATAATACGGTATGTATTTATTTATTTATAAGTTCAGGGGTATTTTGCACTTCTGGACTTTGATAATATGTTCAACGGGTACAGTTTCCTTTATTTTCTGGTTAACCACCCGTACGCGCGCCTAGACATTCGTCGAGTAGCGGAGCATCGGGCCGCGATATCCGAGCGACGCGAAAGTGCGGCTGGCCAGAAAATAAGGAAAATAAATGTACCCGTTGAAAATATGTGGATTTTATAGTACATTACAAAATTAAGGTTATGCTTTTTTTCCAGAATATGTACTATATGTGTATATGCCAGATTCTGAATTTGAAGAGATTTTAACTGTACAGAAGTGCCTTGATACACCACAAATGTCAATATCAAAATAATATTCCAGTTTATTTAATATTTTAAAGAAATATAAACAAAGTAATAATCAAAAAAAAGAAAAAAAAAACATTTTATTGTTAAAATTTGAGACGAGAATGTTGACGTTCATAAATAACTTTCCTAATTTTTATCGTAAATGTGCAAACAATTGTCTTTTTCCGAAATTTTGTGAAAAGTAAGTTTGTTATAGAAGTGTTCCTATAAGTTACATATAAATATGGAAAATGGGAATCCTCTAATTTTGTAACCAACTTTGAAGTCCCTCCCAATAATTTTTTTACATATCTATGAAATATGTACTAATATAAAATTGAATTAAGGAGGATTTTAGAGTTGGCTTCAAAATCAGGGTATTCCTTTTTTACAGAATATTTATATACACATATGTATTTGTGATGTTTTAAATTAAGACGAGAAAGTGAAGTGTAGTGAATTTGGAGAAAGTTCTTTATTTCGTTTGTTATTTTTCTAAATTTAACAAGTAAATGTAACAGTAAGTCGATGCAACCGACTTACTAATACCCTACATCTGAATAATTCGAATTAAATTAAAAATCCGTAAGTGTTTTTGGCAGCTTGAACTTCTTCCCTTTTCTGTCTTATTCATCTCGAATTTCAAGAACGTAAAAGAGGCATCCGCTTGGGATATGCTTGACAGCCTTGTATAAAATTTTAAGTTTCTATCTTAATTATATTCGAAGATTGGTAGTCCTTGGGAGGTTTGTGTCAGCTACCCGAATTGCCACTCCAATTCATCGAATCCATCTCAGGAACATAAAGAAAACTTGCCAGAACACTATTCTATTAAATTTAAAGGTTCTACTTTTGTTGGTTTTGGAGATATGCTCGTTGCTCTTGTGCTCGTCCGGAAGTTTCCAAAATACGAACCCATGGTTCAAATTCTTTCAAATGTCAGTTTCCAATTTTACAGAAAAGGAAACATAACAGAACATCTTTGTACTAAAAATAAAAGTTCTATCTTTGTTGGTTGTGGAGATATACTCGTTTGCTCTGGGGCTCGTCCGGAAGCTTCCAAGATTTGAACCCATGGACCAAATCCTCACAAATTTCAAAAACATAAATCAAACATGAAGGAACACCATTCTGCCTAATTGAAAGGTTATATATTTGTTGCATTTGTAGATAATATCATTTGCTCTGAGGCTCGTTCGGAAGCTTTCAAAATCCGAACCCAAGGACCAAATCCTCTCAAATTTCAGAGACCTAAATCAAACATGAAAGAACACCATTCTGCCAAAAGTAAAGGTTATATCTTTATTGGTTTTGGAGATAATCTCATTTGCTCTGGGGCTCGTTCGGAAACTTCCAAAACCAAACCCATTGACCAAATCCTCTTAAATTTCAGAGACATAAATCAAACACGAAAGAACACCATTGTACCAAATTCAAAGGTTCTACCTTTGTTGGTATTGGATATAATCTCATTTGCTCTGCGGCTCGTTCGGAAGCTTCCAAAATCCGAATCCACGGTTCAAATCCTTTCAAATTTAAACCCATGGCCAAATCCTCTCAAATTTCAGAGACCTAAATCAAACATGAAAAAACACCATTCGGCCAAATTTAAAAGTTATATCTTTGTTGTTTTTGGAGATAATCTTATTTGCTCTGGGGCTCGTTCGGAAGCTTCCAAATCCAAACCCATGGACCAAATCCTCTTAAATTTCAGAGACATAAATCGAACGGGAAGGAACATCATTGTACAAAATTTAAAGGTTCTATCCTTGTTGGTTTTGGAGATAATCTCGTTTGCTCTGGGGCTCGTTCGGAAGCTTCCAAAATCCGAACCCATGGATCAAATCCTCTCAAATTTCAGAGACTTAAATAAAACATGAAAGAACACCACTCTGCCAAATTTAAAGGTTATATCTTAGTTGGTTTTGGAGATAATCTCATTTGCTCTGGTGCTCGTTCGGAAGCTTCCAAATCCAAACCCATGGACCAAATCCTCTTAAATTTCAGAGACATAAAACAAACGGGAAGGAACATCATTGTACAATTTAAAGGTTCTATCTTTGTTGGTTTTGGAGATAATCTCGTTTGCTCCGGAATCATTCGGAAGCTTCCAGAATACGAACCCATGGACGGATTTTGTCCAGATTCGAACTTAGCCTTCCTTTCGTAATTAGTAACCAACTATATAAATTTCATCAAGATAGCTTCATTAGTTTTTGAGTTGTCGTGTAAACGGACGGACGGACGGACGGACATCGCTAAATCGACTCAGGAGGAGATCCTGATTCAGAATATATATACATGTCCATATCTAACTCGCTTCCTTTTGGTGGTTACAAACACCATACCAAAGTTAATATACCCTATACTTTAGATGTAGGGTATAAAAATTAAAAACTCAAAATAAAAGAACAAAAACAATTTAATTTATTTAGTTTTTTTTAGGTGGGTCACAATCCCATCAAAATCATCTGTGGTGTTGTGTATCCTATCGATGCGGCACAACACCATATAAAAATTATGGTATTATAACCCACTATATGTGAGGTATAAGGCCATAAATATTAAAAATTATGGGATTATGACTTATCCAGACCAGAAACCTACAAATCTGTGGGAGTGTGACATGGCACCGTCACATATACCCTTCAACATAAGTTCATACAGGTACAATAATGTGCGGGCTATACACAATGAAGTTTATTTCTTCAGCATATTTTTCAACAAATTGAAATATATTTAATTATTTATTCTTAATTACAGTTAAAATTATAATTAACAAAAAATTTTTTTCTAAGCACTAGCTACTCAGGCTATCGGCTTATTCTTTAAAAATAGATTCTTCACAATATACCTACTATTATTTATTTTTTTATTTGGTTATTACCTAATCTTTTATTTCGTTTATTATAAAATACATTGAAATAGTTTTTTATATTAAAATAATTTAAAATACTAATTCTTACAGATTTTACTTCAATATATTGCTTTTTAGGCCATTAATGTATTTAAATTTGATTTAATTATTTACAAATTTAGAAAAGCAATTATCGTTACAATTGAACTACAAATATACATAATAATGTATACAATTATTATATTTATTATAATTATGTAATAATTAATATACATAATGTACATATATTAATCATTATATTTATTGCATATTATACTTTATACATATATGTACCTATTATTCTAGTTATTTTATACATAAACATAGTAATACAATTTTTTAATTTGGTCATTATTAATTAATATCTAGGTATTTAAATGTGTCTACAGATTTTTAATTTATTTAATACATTTAAAGTAATTCTTTACATTAAAATAGTTGAAAATTAATTCTAATATTTTAATTCTTTATATTCTTTTTTTTTGGCTTTTAATGTTTTTATATTAGTTTACATATTTTTAATTTATTTTAGAAAAAAAAAAGATCGGTACAAAAGTTATTACAAATATTATGTATGTACATATTATGTACATATGCACATATTCATTTCCACACATACTTATTATATTTATTATATTATAATTTATATACATAGATAATAATATTGTTATTTTATAAATAAACCTTGAAAAATAAAAAAATGTAACTGTTAATTCGTTATTTAAAAAAAAAATTTTTGATTTTGTTGTTGTTCATTTATATATTTAAATGTGTTTAATGATTTTTAATTTATTTAGAAAAGTGAATATTGCTTTCATGTTATTATCAGTGGCGTGCATTAAAATTTCAGAAGGGTTTTTGTTTTGAAAAATTTCTGCCCTAATTTGGTTTATAGCTGTTTATTGATGAAAGATGTGGGTTAAGGTTAATGGGAAATTATTACAAAATTGACAAACTGGCTGTTGTTCGCCTTTTAAGATGTATGAATGCGATATATGTGTGTGTTCCAGACGTAATCTAATGAAACATTTATTCATCAAAGTTGAAGTTGAGGTGGATAAATTTATTGGAACTCTAGCTGGGTTGACTTTTTTATATTGGTGGTTATAACTTTATATTGTTATATATTGAAAGGCGGCATCAGCTGCAATGTTTGGCTATTGATTTTTTACTTGATAACGCAAAAATGTGCAGAGGTGTATTTATAGCAGCTTTAGCTGCATTATCAGCTAATTCGTTACCATTTATACCAACGTGCGAGGGTACCCACATTAATAGAACTTTTTTTTTCATTTCTATTATTAATTGCTGTATTGTGTTTATTGCTTCAGAATTTTTGTCAATGTTTTGGATGGCATCAAAAGCTGATCTGCTATCGGTGCAAATTACTTTTTTTTCCTTTTATTTGTTTTATTATTAGTAAACATGACAAAATTGCTTGGCTTTCAGCTTCGAATATTGTTGCATAAGAAGGTAGAAGGCCATTTGATAATACTTTGCCGGATTCTCCCACTACTGCATATGCAGTACTGTGAGTGTTTTTGGACCCATCGGTGAATAAAAGTTCCAATTTGTTTTGTTTTAGCTTTACGGTTATTTCTATAAATAATTGTTTGTATTGGTTGTAAGTGGTGTTATATTTCTGTAGAAGAGTTAGATCGTAACTTTAGAGTTTTAGCAGGTGACAGATCAATACTAAGTTGTGTTTTGAGGTTTAATATTTCACTTACTCCCGATTTCATTTTAATAGGTTTTGTTCTGGTTTTTAGTAATTGAACTTCTTTATGTAATAGGTCATTTTTATTTGTGAATAATTTGGGAAAATATTTACTCCTGAGAAACATTGTTCTATTTTCTATTGTGGGAAAACCTGCTTCAGCTAATATGTTTTTGACCGGGGTAGTTGTAAATGCTCTTAGACCTCTTCTTGTAGCAGCATTATATGGTGTATTAATTTTTTTTAAGTGTGTTGTAGCACTTTTTTCATAGATAGGTAGCCAATAGTCAATTTTGGAAAGTATTATTAGCTTAGTTATATTTAGTAAAGCGTTAGTATGTACATTACTGTTCTAAGAAGATAGGTATTTGATTATATTAAGCCTATTGATGACATTATTTCTAATATAATTGCAATGTTCTTTAAAAGCATTTTTTTTATCAAAAATTAAACCTAAAATTTTTAAATTATTTACATTATTGATTTTTGTGTTTTTAAAATTTATTTCTGGGCATTTACATTTGGTTTTTCTACATACATGCATATGTTTACATTTATCGGTTGAAATTATCGCCCCTGATTGTTTTGACCAGTTTTCGATTGCATTCAATGCATCAGAAAACTGTTTTTCGATTGAATTTGAATTTTTTTCTTTTGCAAGAATATTCAAAACATCTGCGTAAAGACAGTGTTGTAAATTATTTTGATTTGTTAACAATTTGCTGATATCATTGAACGCAATCAAAAACAGAGTTACCGACAGCGGGGACCCTTGTGGGACACCGTTGAAGAGTGAAAACATTGGTGATACAATGTTGTTCGCCCTGCAACGTATTTTTCTGTTGTTTAAGAAAACCTTTACGAAAATAAACATTTTTGGACCCACTTTCCATTCTTGTAATTTATTTAAAATAATATTTGGGTTTATCTTTGCGAAGGCTTTTACAAGGTCTATAGACAATATTGAAGTATGGTTTTTTGTCGATAAGTTTTTCGAAGTTGTGTTATCTATATATAGTAGTGCGTTTGTTGTGCTGGAATTTGTTTTAAAGCCAATTTGATTTGGTGAGAGCAAATCATTATATGAAAGATACCATATTAAACGCTTGGAAATAATTTTTTCTAAGATTTTGCCTATACATGGTAGTAGAAAGATCGGCCTATAGCTTGAAATATTGTTAATGTCTTTGTTTGGTTTTTTTATAGGTATGACTATGGCTATTCTGCACATTTGGGGGATTATACCGGTATTGTAAATATTATTATATAGATAAAGAATTTTAAATTTAAACTTTTGAGGACATTTTCTCAACATTTCATATGTTATTTTGTCTTCTCCTGGCGTAATAGCTTTTGCAGATTTTAAACTGCTTTCAATTTCGTTCAAATTTATGTTAAGATCTAAGTAATTAGTTTTGTTGTACGAGAGTTCATTGTGGTAGTTAGGGTCGGTTGTTAAAGCGGATACGGTATTGATTTTGGAACATTCTGAAAGGGGGTATATGGGCCTATTAGAAGTGTAATTTTTTTCCATAAAGTATTTACTGGTGTATTGGGGTTGAAAGTTTATGTAAATTCTTGAAATTTTTGTTTTTTTGCATTTTTTTTCTTGTTGAATATTGCCTTTTTTTCCGATATGTTATTAAGTTTTCTATTGTGTTGTTCTTGCGGTAATTTCTCCAAGCTATTTGTTTTTGTTCTGTCAAAGATTTTAATTGATTTGTCCAGTTGTCCAGTGTCCAGTTGCGCGAAGTAAATTTTGGAGTGGAAACAGGTATAGAAATATTAGCTGAGCTACGAATAATTTTCTGGATAATGGCTGCTTCTTTATTAACATTGTTGGAAGCAGGAAGTTTTGCATTTAATTCTACAATTTTATTTTGGTACTTTACCCAATTGGCTCGATTGCAGTTGAATTTGGCGATTTTGGAAAGCTTAACATTGGATGGTTCTGAAATTTTGACGGATATTGTTGTTGGATTGTGGTCACTATTACGTATTAAAATGCCTGTTCCTTGTTTTACAGTTATATTGTTTTGGAAATTATGAAAGTAACCGGAATATTGTTTAGGCATGAGGGGGGAATTATAATATTTTAGATGAGTTTCCTGTAGACAAATAACTTGAAGGTGTTGTGATTTAATCAGCAATTCTAATTCTTCATAGTTGTTATGATAACATTTGATATTCCATTGCAGAATGTTAATCATGGATAAGTTCTATTAATTAAAATTTAAAGATCAGGAGTTATAATCACGTACCTGTAAATTTATATTATTAAATAGTTCTGTTTTTCTTAATATTAGTATAAAGTTTATTATAAATGCAAGATCATTATTAAGTTTTATGATTTCATTAAGAAATCACTATTTGAAATATTTTGGTCTTGTGTAAGCATTGTCTTATTAGAATCTTGTGTAGACATTAAGGCTTGGAAGATTGTGTTGAAAGCAAACCGAGAGTAGATTTTAAATTTTCGTTGTTGTGTGAAGTTTGATGTGATGGGCAATCTATTATTTTAGATATTGACTGACTTTCTGCAGTCGAATTTAGGATTGTTTTCTCTTTTTTTACATTGTTATTTGTTATGTTTTTGATATTTTGAGTGTTGCTGTTTACTGGAGTAATATTATTACTAGATTTAGTATTTCGAGAAGTTGTGTTTTTGATTTGTGAATTATTTATAGAGGTATTGTTGTTTGAGTTTGTTGTGGTTTGCTTTAAGGGCTGGGTTATTATCGATTTTGGTGAGGTGCTAAAAGATTGTGATAATAGGTTAGTAGATTAATTTAATGGGCGTTGTTGTTTATACAATTTCCTAGCTTCATTCATTGTGCATTTGTTTTGTGTTTTTATTTTCAAAACTTCTTTCTGTTGAAGGTATTTTGGGCAAGTTTTCGAGGAAGCTGGGTGTTCCCCAAGACAATTTGCACACAGAGAACATGTACAGTCCTTTGGACTATGTGGTGGGAGGTTGCAGTTCTCGCATGAAGCGTTACTTCTGCAATATTTTGCTGTGTGTCCTAAAAGCTGACAATTCTTACAGCGCATAGGATTAGGATAATAATCATAAACTTTAAGAGAATACCACGCAACATTAATTTTCTGTGGGACTTTGTATAGGTCGAAAGTTAAAAGTATTAATCCTGTTGGAATAGCTTTACCATCTAGAATTTCTGCTTCCTTTGTTCAAATCAGATTATTATCGCGTATTGCGCCCTTTAAGCTGTTTAAATTGTTATGTTAATTGATATAGTGGCAGGGCAGGGAACCCCAAAATATTTTACATTGATGAACTTATCCGCAATCTTTTGGTTCTTTGTTAAGACCAATGAGGAACCATCACGAAGGATGTTTATTTTTCAATTCCCCTACTAATACCGTCTATTGCCTTTTGTTTTGCAAAGATACTGAACGCAGACAAACGGTTAAGCCTGTTTCTTTCCGTTTTGATTTTAGGCTGTTTCGTCTTTCAGCTTGGTCTAAAGAAGCTAAAAGACTAAACTGATTTCCCAGTTTAGCAGGATTGCCCACCAGCATTTTTTTATTTTTATAAATTTAAACTAATATTAATAAGTTGTTTTGTGTTAGTAGTGAAAAGAAAATTAGTAGAGAAAAAACAGAAAAGGGTAGAGAAAAATATACCTTACTTCTAGCTATTGAATTGTAGTTTTTTTTTTTAATATAAAAAATTAAATTATTAAAACTACTTGGACGAAGTTCAAACTTTGCAAACATTTTGTAGTGAAAAAAATCACATTAATTGTATTTTACGAAAAAATCATAAAACCTGCTGACCACCGTTAAACCAATTATTGCAATAGTTTCTTAAAATTTAAGAAACTATTAAATCCGTGATTTTATCCTTACCTCTCGTAAGCATCTTTTGGGATTATGATTTTATGACCAAAAACTAAACACATGTAATTTAAAAAATATAATATAATTACATAAATTGTAATATATATAATATGTATACATGTATGTATGTGATTTATTGATAAAATTCTAGAATTTTTCATTCAAAATTTTTTTTCGGAAAAATTTTAAAAATAAACAAGACATAAAGAAACCCAACAGTTTTTAAAGGTGCACATTTTTGAAAAGACAATAGAAACAGTTTAGAATACTGTGACTTACACCAAGATTTGGAAATTTTTCTAGAATTTTATAAAACTTATGAAAATTCAAGAGACACATTCTTCAATTTTAAGGCAACTCTGCATAATTAATTAAAGCTGCTAATAAATGTATTTTTATTTATTTATTTATATTAATATTACATACATAAATGTAATGCAATATTATCGAACCATCGGCCATTATAGGTTTTTTTATACTATTATTAAAAATTATATAATATAATATTTATTTTGTTTATATTATATACTATATATTTACATTATATTTGGTCATAAGGGAGGTATGTAAAGAAAAAAACACTTACGATCTGTGCCGGGATCGAACCCACACTCCTTCGTTTAATACGCCATACACCTACCCACTAGGCTACCGAAGCCCCACTAATAAATGTAAAAACATAATCTTGAAGCTTTAACTTTTGATTTTTATTTTAGTAAAATTTGTTCAGGTATTTTTAAACAGCAAATTTAGAATTTTTGAGCCCTCATAGTTCTTAAACAGAAGGTGGTACAAAAAACTTTTCTGAGGTAAGGTGAGCTGGAGCACATTCGTTCCTTTTTTTTTTAAACCGCATTCAAAAAAAAAATCTAGTAATTTTTTAGATCTGCAAATTGCAAATGAAACCTGCATCTTTTAGAAAACATTGGTTCTTTGGCAGCGTCTTTCGCCGATCGTTGTAAATATATCGACTTTAAATTTTTAAAAAAACCTTTTAAATATCGAAAGTGTCCCTGCATGGGGTACATTCGTCATCGCATGAGGTACATTAGTCATGTTAAGAAAATGTATGATTAATATAAAAACTAATGCTGAAAAAACTACAAATTATGTTTCAAGAAAAATCATGTATTTTTTTGACAAAACTTATTTTTTTAATTTAAAATTAATTTTCTTAATTATAGAAACAAAAACTAATTTTTAAACATAAACAATTCAGTTTTATATTAAATATTATTTAATAATATTTAATTAATCAACTTAAATTTTTTAAATTAATAATGAAACAACATTTCAGACTTTTAAAATATTTCAGTCTTTTGAAATTAATTAAAATTAAAATTTTAAAAATATGTACGAGTATATAACATTTTTAGTAAAAAATTATCGTAAATTATATTTTGATAAATCAACTTTGAATATATATTTTTTAACCCAGCGTGAAGTACAAGGAGTATTTTCTGAAATTAGAAGCTTCATTATAATACCGGTTCTAAAGACAAGAGATATTTCTTCATTTTGTATATCGCAAAATAAGTTATTACGTATAGAAAGTTTTTTGAAAAAACTACTACATATGTAAGACGAGTTTTTTAATAATTCAGTAATATGTTCCACATAAAATACTAAGTTCGATTTAATTTAACGAGCACGTAATCATCGACGTTTAGTTCGTCTGAATCAATGAGAAGCATTTCTAGTTCATATTCAGAATTATTATTTTCGTCAAAGAACATATCATACGAATTATCAGTTTCCGCACAGCTAATATCACATTCATTTTCACTAGATGAAGAAAAAAACAAGATTTTTTTTTTGATATTTCCATTTTTACGATATTTCTATTTCATTTTTTTCGGAAAATATCATTGTAATAATTGCAAAAATTCCAGTATAACTAAAACTTTTAATGATATTTTCGAGAGTAAAAGCCCTCTGAAACGATAGATTCGTTATACAGACAACATAATATATATCAATTTCTTTCCCAGGATTGTTGATTAGGAAGTCGTTAAAAGAAACTTTGCATTATTTTTTAAACGGACCATATATTCCTACATCAAGTGGCTGTAGTTTTTGCGAAGTATGTGGTGGAAATGAAAGCAAAATTATATCATTTTCGCGGCTATATTTAATTGAATTTAAAGAACAAAAAGAAATATCGTTATCAATAAGCAGTAAAATTGGTTTTTGGATAGAACATTTTGTATTATTTTGTATATGTTTCGAAACTTCGACAAATTTTTCACCATTCATCCAGCCACTTTTTATATTTAAAAAAATTGATCCTATAGCAGGATCAAGCACATAAAAATTTTTCTGAGAAACGAACTCTTGGGAACACATAAACCGGAGGAATCTAGTTCCTACTAGTATTAATAAATGCAACGAGAGTTCTAAGAGATCTATGTTCTGCGGACACTGCTTGTGAAGCGCTGCGTTGTTCTTCTTCAGCAGTAACCTAAATGCAATATTTATTAATTTTTCATTTAATAAAACTCTTAAGATTATCATACTTTGGATGGATTTAAAACTGAAATTATACCAGTCTCATCCAAGTTGTATACATTTTTAGCAATAAACCCATACTTTTTGTATACGTCTTTCAAATTATTGAAAAAACTGCCCACTACACTTTTATTAAAACCTCTTAATCGGCTAAGGCTATTTTTTTTGTTGTCTTAAGGAAAGAAACGGATGTCGCTTCATAAAGGTGTATAACTAGTAACACCCCCTTTGTTTTTTTTAAGTCTAATTCACAGGAAAATTAATATTATTTATTTTAGCAAAATCAAAAGCGAATTTTTTTTCTACATTCGTAACTCAAACCACTCATTCGAGCACACTTTTTCAAATAGTTTCCTAATTCAAGTTCTGGTTCTTTTGTGAAGTTGGAGTTGACAAAAGTGCCCCGAAACTCTAAAAATTTAAAAAATAAAACAAAATATTGTGTTTGTTTAATTTCACTAAACACGTTCAATTCATAACAAAATTGTCAATATATTTTAATAAATGAAGCTCAAATAAACGTATACGTAAACGTTTATAAAAAATTCGTATTTAAAACAAATACTTACAAAATAAATAGCGAAAATGCAAAAAAACGTCTAACACCGGCTACTATTAACAGATTACTACTAAACTTCATCAGATAAAATGACATTTAAAAAGTTACCAGAATTCTATTTTCTAAAATCTTACGAAATAGCTAACATAGCTAAATTTTGTGTGACGAATGTCCCCAATGTCGAGTGTATCCCAGTTTACCCTATCTTATGCTAATTCGGAAGTTTTTTTCTTCTTTCAGAATGTTAAAGCTCTATCTAAAAGCCTTGCGGAGATACGAAAGATGCACCATGCTTTCACATAAATGTAAATACTATATTTTAAAAGAATTTATAATTTGAATATTGTTTTATTGTTTTATTTTAAGATAAATCCAAATATCTAAAATATTATTAAAAAACCCAAGATGTCATAGATTTTAGCGAAGTACCAGTTAATACTGTAAGGCATTTTTTTGTAAGCAAACTATAAATTAAGAATGCTCGTCACGGTTTTTGCTTTTGTTAATGGCGTAAGCTTAAATCAGTTAACTGATCTCTTAAAAAGAAAATAATTTAAAAATGAGGATAAAACAAAAATTAATAATCTACGCACTTAGAGTCAATTTTTTGGTTGTAAACATTATTGTTATAATGCTTAGAAATGTTTATTGATTTTTGTAATGACTACATCCGAAAATATGGTAAAACCCTTGTATGAAAAAAGTCATCATGTGATAAAATATATTTTTTAAAAAACTAAACTAATAGTAATAATACAAAATTGAAAATTATTAAAAGTAATTCTAATGGAATGAAAAATGATACATTGCATCAACGAAATGAAATAAATAACATTAAAACAGAAAATAAAACAATAGTACCATAGAAAATAAAGTTAGTTATAATTGTACTCTTACTTCTTTGCAACCTAAGCCGTTAAGCTGTTCTCAATATAGTAATAGCTTTATTGATCCAATGGCTCCACCAATCGTTAAAATGACAAGAAAAGTGATCGCAGACGGTGATAGCATATATATACTCTCCCGATTAGGACATAACAGGATTTATAATAATGTAAGGATGTATCTATCATACTTTCACAATGAAGATGATGTCTGTATTGAAGGTATTACAAAAACAAACATCAAAGCACTTATTACGAAGAATTAAGTAGAACGAAGAGTAGAACGGATTGCGAAGAATTAAGTAGAATATATTATAGATATCATGTAAGCAGAGGTATTCCCCATGAAGATGTTAAAAAAGATCTAAAAATGCACAGACGTCATATTGACAACAAACACAGAGAGAATCTTCAAAAACAATTCTCTTTGTTGGCGTAATTATATGATAGGTATTCCATAATGATAGAACCAAATGAAAACAATATAGGTGAACTCAACATTTTGTACTTGAACATCTGCAGCATAAGAAATAAATTGTTCGAACTTGAGATTCTTATAAATGAATGTGAACCAGTTGATATTGTAATAGTTACAGAAGTATGGTTATATGATAGTGAGATTGGAATCTTTAACTTACCTAAATTTAAAGCAGTATACAACTGTAGGAATAAAAAGAAAGGAGGGGGAACAGTAATTTTTATAAAAAATAATATTAATTTTAAAGAAATAGTTAAGGAAGAAAAATACAATTTAACAATTGCTGAAATTCAAGACACTCGGCCTAAAATTAAAATAGGTACGTTTTATAAAGCCCCAAATGAGAACACTATGCAATTTATCGAAGATATGGAAAAAAAATTGGAGAAACAATCAAACTGCATCTTTTTTGCTGATACTAATATCAATCTTTTTAACAGCTCCAATTCTTTAATTGCGTATACAGATATGTTATCAACATCTGGGTATAACATTATCAACAAAATGCACAGCACAAGAGTTGCCGCTAATTCAAAAACCTTAATAGATCATATTTTGTCAAACTTAAGTGATAAATATAATATAACTTTCAAAATTAAAGAAAACAGTCTTTCTGATCATAAAGCATCTATAACTAAAATAAAAACTATCGATATTAAAAAGAAAACAATGAAAAAACAAATTATAAATAAAACCGATTATCAAAAATTTTATAACATAGTACAAATCTAAGAACAAAATAATAACTTAACAGATATTGATACATTGATTAAAATAATCCAGGATGCTAAAGAGGACAGTAAGAAGAAAATTTTATTAAGAACTAGAAACAATAATTGGATAACGGCTAATATACTCAAAAAGATGAAAACAAGGCGCTCCTTATATGATGCTCATAAAAAAGACCCAACTAATAAAGTAAAAAAAGACAGATACGTGAAATGTAAAAAAGAAATGACTAAAATAATAAAAGAAGCCAAGCAAAGTCACATTAATAGTACTATTGAAAAGGCTGGAAACGACTCGAGAAAATTATGGAAAATCATCCACAATATAATTAAAAACAGTGAAGTGAAGATACTATAAATGAAAATTTTTGTAATATAATACAAGAAAATAGAAAAATTACAGTAACTGATAGAGAAAATGCTAATGCTATGAATAAATTTTTTGGAGAAATAGGAACACATATAGCGAATGGAATTAATAAGTCGAATAAATCGGATGATAAAAGTGAAAACATTATCAACCCAAAAACGATTTATTTAAGTCCAGCCGATGAAAATGAGACTTTCAATATTATCAAAAACTTAAACTGCAATGCTGCTGCAGGTTTAGATAATATAACAGTTAAAGATCTACAGATACTAGCGGAAATTCTAAAACAACCCATCACGCATATGATTAATAAGTCCTTTGAAGAGGGAAAAATTCCTACATGCTTAAAGAAAGCGTTTATTATTCCTATCCATAAAAATGGCTCATAATCTTTATGTGGCAATTATAGACCAATTTCTATTTTGAACTCAATTTCAAAAATATATGAAAAAACTATTAATAGAAGAATTAGAGAGTTTATAAAAGATACGATCGGATTTGATCTCAATCAATATGGATTTTTAGAAAGTAGTGGTACTGAATCAGCAATTTCGGCTACATTAGAACAAATATACGATGCAATAGATGAAGGAATGTATGTAGGTGTTATGTTTGTAGACTTAACTAAAGCATTTGATGTTGTTAGTCACACAAAACTCCTCCACATTTTGAATAACTTAGGAATAAGAGATTTGTGTAACTCTTTAATAAAAGATTATTTATCAAATAGAACACATTGTGTTAAAATTAATAATACAATTAGTGAAGAGCAAATATTACAGCGAGGGGTTCCACAAGGATCACTACTTGGGCCTTTATTATATCTTTTATACATAATGGATTTCCCAAAAAGTAAATTGACCTCACAATATAATATTTATGCGGACGACACAAATCTTATAGCTAAAGCACAAACCTAAAGAAGAAAGCTTAAGAAAGCTTGAAAACATAATAAATAATGATATGAGGATTTTTCTGACTGGCTGGATGAGAAAGAACTTTGCCTGAATGCTAAGAAGACAAATTATATAGTATTTAAAACTCCAAAAAAAAGCTACCATGAAATTGATATCAAAGTGAAAAACAGCATAGTACAAAGAGTTAGTAATATAAAGTATCTGGCAATCATCATCGATGAAAAACTTAAATGGGACGATCACATAAAACATATAAAAAAATGTATTGTTCCAATTTCTATTGCAATAAATAGGGCTGGTGGTTTCCCGGAAAAAGCGGCAAAACTTGTTTACAATGGGTATATATTATCCAAAATTAGATACAATATTTGTAGCTGGAGTCACTGCTCAAAATTGGAATAGTTATGAACAAAACACTGAAATCGCTCTTCAAACTTAGCTACAAGACTAAAACTATTGAACTCTATCAAAAAACTAATCAAATGGATATAAAGCAATTGATTTACTTTGAGAAGTGCAAATACATTTATAAAATTGTAAACAATAATCTGAAATCAAATCTACAAATAATGAGATAGGATGAGATACATAATAAGCTACCAAACCAGAAACAGGAGAAATATCGTAGTACCAAAATCTAACACAACCATAAAAGTTAAAAGTCTAAAATGTAGTGCAATAAAATTATACAATTCTTTGCCAAATGAAATTAAAAGTAGCCAAAATATAGACATTTTTAAAAATAAACTTAAAAAATTTGTAAAGGAACTTTGATCAACTTAGAATTAATAAATAATTACTTTTTTTTGTTTTAAATTATTATACTAAATTAGCTTATTTCATTATTATGTTTCATTATTAAATTTCAATAGTAACTTTTATATGTATATTGTAATATATTTTGAAATGTGATATAATTTTAATTTCTTATGCATAATTTATATTGTAATTTATCTGAAATTAAACCATTATATCAAATATCCCAAATTGAAACAGAAGTAATATTTAAAATTTTTGGGAAAAGGGAAAAGGCAAAATGAATTTGATAAATAAATTGTGGTTTATAAATTTCGGCATGTGCTTTATTTATGTAGTTTAATAAAATAAAGTATGAATTTTCCAGAATAAACAAAGTAAAAAAGATGTATATTCTTTCTATCTGTCTGATATTAATGAAAAAAGTTTAGAAATACATATTTTAGCAACCAATATAAATTTTAATAACCAACTATAACATCCCTGGTAATTCAGAATTTCTCATATATATAGATTAAATGGAATATACTTCCGCAGAGGGGTGATCATCGATTTAGATAAAGTCATTATATAACGGTACTTTAAATCTCTAAGTTTCCGAATAAATATGTCTTTAGAACCGATGCCGCCATACTTTATATATCCAAGTATTTCCGAATAAATATATCATTAGTACCGATACCGCCATCTAGTGGCCAAAAATGCAGGAGAAAATTTTCTTAATATTTGCTATTATTTTAATTAAACCGTTATATTTTTCCTGTGGAAAAACTGGAAATATTTTGAAAAATATTGTAGAGTATAATACTATCGTTAATGAACATCATGTTTCATCTTAATCGGTACAACCGTTTCTGAGATATTGCATTTCAAAGTGGGAATTTAAAAAAAAAAAATTCTAACTTAAAAAAAAAACTCATTATATATTTGAAATTTTCGAAATTTTCAAAGACATCCTTAATTTATTATCACATCGTTAGTCTCTTTACACTCTTTTCAACGGTATATAATATGTATGATATATATTGGCAAATAGCCCCACCAGAGGACACGCATTTCGCATTTGAAACTGAAACAACCATTTTAATAAAAAAAACATTTTCATACTTTATTTCTCATACATTTATTTTGCATGTTTGTTTTCTGGCTGAAATATGTATGTAAAAATGTAAGTAGGATGCACTTGAGAGTTGGCTACAAAATCAGATTTATCCACTTTTCCCAGAATATTTATATACATATGTGTACACAAGAATCTGAATTAGGAGGGATTTTAGGGCAAATAAGGTTGCCGATATTGCAGTAATACATTTTAAATAATGTTAAATCCAAATAATATACAACAATAATCTTTATTTTTATACCCTACACCTAAAGTATAGGGTATATTAACTTTGGTATGGTGTTTGTAACCACCAAAAGGAAGCGAGTTAGATATGGACATGTATAAATATTATATATATCACCTTCTGAGTCGATTTAGCGATGTCCGTCGGTCCGTCCGTACGCACGTTAACTCAAAAAATAATGATCTATCTTGATGAAATTCTTACTGTAGGTTAACAATGACTAAAGCAAGGCGGAAATTGCAAATGGGCGGAATCGGACCATGGGTTCGGGTACCTTCCATACAACTCCCAAAACCGAATACGCATATCTTCGAAATTAATAAAGATAGAAACTTCAAATTTTGTACGAGGGTGCTGTTTCCTGAATCCTTGATTTGCTCAAAACTTGAGATGAATTGGAGTGGTTGTTCGGGTACCTCCCATACAACTCGCAAAACCTAACAAGTTTACATAAAAGTTTTAAAATTAAAGTTTTAAAAATATGTACTAGTATATAACGTTTTTAGTAAAAAATTATTGTAAATTATATTCTGATAAATCAACTTTGATTATATATTTTTTAACCCAGTGTGAGGTACAGGATTTTCTGAAATTGGAAGCTTCATTATAATATCGGATCTAAAGACAAGAGATATGTGTTCATTTTGTAGATCGCAAAATAAGTTATTACTTATAGAAAGTTTTTTCAAAAAACTACTATATATGACGAGTTTTTTCATAATTCAGTAATATGTTCCACATAAAATACTAAGTTCGCTTTAATTTAACGAGCACGTAATCATCGACGTTTAGTTCGTCTGAATCAATGAGATGTATTTCTAATTCATATTCACAATTTTTATTTTCGTCAAAGAACATATCATACGAATTATCAGTTAATATCACATTCATTTTCACTAAATGAAGAAAAACACTGGATTTTTTTTTTGATATTTCTTTTTTAGGATATTTTTATTTCATTTTTTTCGGGAGCGGATGTGGACATTCGCGATTTATCAGCCTTTTTGGTTTAATTTCGTGGCAATATACGCGATGTAGGCCAAACTAGTTCGGGGCTAAAAGGACTATGAGCTGTAGCAACTTTATCGTAAATTGTTTGTGGAACATTTGTGGCTTGTTTTGATTGCATTCATATAAAATCACAAATTTCAACGGATTGAGTTTCATCTGCAGCTTTTTGAAAAATAACATCAACTTCTTTTTTTGTATGACCAATGTTATTAACAACATTATTAACCATAAAATCGTCATTAGAAAATATCATTGTATTAATTGCAAAAATTTCAGTATAACTAAAACTTTTAATGATATTTTCGAGAGTAAAAGCCCTCTGAAGCGATAGATTCGTTATACAGACAACATAATATATATCAATTGCTTTTCCAGGATTGTTGACTAGGAAGTCGTTAAAAGAAACTTTGCAATATTTTTTAAACGGACCATATATTCCTATATCAAGTGGCTGCAGTTTTTGCGAAGTATGTGGTGGGAATGAAAGCAAAATTATACCATTTTCGCGGCTATATATAATTGAATTTAAAGAACAATAAGAAATATGGTTATCAATAAGCAGTAAGATTGGTTTTTGGATAGAACATTTTGTATTATTTTGTATATGTTTCAAAACTTCGAGAAATTTTTCACCATTCATCCAGCCACTTTTTGTATTTAAAGCAATTGATCCTATAGCAGGATTAAGCAACATAAACATCTTTCTGAGAAACGAACTCTTGGGAACACATAAACCGGAGGAATTTAGTTCCCGTTAGTATTAACAATTCCAACGAGAGTTATAAGAGATGCACGTTCTGCGGACACTGGTTGAGAAACGCTGCGTTGTCCTTCTTCAGCAATAACTGAAATGCAATATTTATTATTTTTTGATTTGTAAAACTCTTAAGATTATCATACATTGGGTGGATCTAAAACTGAAATTACACCAGTCTCATCCAAGTTGTTGAAAAAACTGCCCAATACACTTTTATTAAAACCTCTTAATCGGCTAAGGCTGTTTTGTTTTGTTGTCTTAAGGAAAGAGACAAATGTCGCTTCATAAAGCTGTATAACTAGTAACACCCGCTTTGTTTTTTTTGAGTCTAATTTACAGGACAATTTTATTTATTTTCGCAAAATCAAAAGCGAATTTTTTTTCTACATTCGTAACTCAAACCACTCATTCGAGCACACTTTGTCAAATAGTTTCCTAATTCAAGTTCTGGTTCTTTTGTGAAGTTGGAGTTGACAAAAGTGCCCCGAAACTCTAAAAATTTAAAAAAAATAAAAAAAAATATTGTGTTTGTTTAATTTCACTAAACACGTTCAATTTATAACAAAATTGTCAATATATTTTATTAAATGAAGATTAAATAAACGTATTTTTTTTATAAAAAATTCGTATTTAAAACAAATACTTACAAAATAAATAGCGAAAATGCAAAAAAAGTCTAACACCGGCTACTATTAATGTTAAAGCTCTATCTAAAATCCTTGCGCAGATACGAAAGATGCACGCTTTCACATAAATGTAAATACTATATTTTAAAAGAATTTATAATTTGAATATTGTTTTATAAAGTTAAAACTTGTAACCCACCGTTTGGTGTTGGAATTGAAAAAATGTTAAGAAGGACTTGAGTCCTGAGATATACAAAATTTAAAAATAGGGTTTTTTTTTAATTTTGAGAGGCTGTAGTTCCGTGACGGATGGGGCTACATAAAAAGTTGTTCTACAACATTAACTTTTTTAAAATACTTATGGTTAACATTTTATTGTTTTACCTTGAACAAAGTAGAAGTTTTATAAACAGATGAACGGACAGATAAACGGGCAGGCTGAAACTAAAAGGTAAATTTTTGAAACGTTTTTAGAAAAATGTAATAAAAATACAATACATTGTTTTTAAGACAACAGCTAAGTTTAAGACAACATGGTTTGAATATTATTTATGTAATAATAATACATAACAAAATGGTTTGAATATACGTTATGTAATAATGATTATGTAAATATGCTATGAACAACAACTATGAGCCAATACTTTTTCTCGTAAGAACTTAAGTTTATTGAATGCAATTTTCTAATACAAAATAACTTTCATATCGACACATATCTGTTGTTGTAATTAGCTGATAAATATTTTTTATCAACTGAACAGCTTTCCACAACATATTGACTATTGTCAAAGACTATACATATGTATAGTCTTTGCTATTGTACTAAAAAATATTTAATAAATTTGGTAAAGTATTTATTATTAATTACTTCCTAATTATTACACAAATTGCAACCATTTTATTAAAATTTTAGCGAAGTAGCAGTTCATATTATAAAGCTTTATTTTGTAAGCAAACTATAAATCAAGAATGCTCGTCACGGTTTTTGCTTTTGTTAATGGCGTAAGCTTAAATCTGTTAACTGATCTCTTAAAAAGAAAATAATTTAAAAATGAGGATAAAACAAAAATTAATAATCTACGCATTTAGAGTCAATTTTTTGGTTGTAAACCTTTAAAGTAATTTGGTTGTCAATTTTTTGGTTGTATGTTTTTTTATATTAAAAATTTTTTTTTTTTTTATTTTATTTTTTATTTTTGATTTTAATTTTTGAACTACATATCTATTTATTAAATTCGAATAATTTTTAGTTTTACAATTATAACTTCTAATTAAAAGCGCTCGGTTGGTTTTGTTTACTTTAATTTATATTTATTTTTAATTTCTATTTCATCTTAAAATCAATTTGTCGTAAACAATACAGTTTTATGTCTGTCTCCCTCCCACCCGTATGATGGATGCTGGAGTTCTTTTTTCATTCTCAATTCGCTTAATTTTTTTTAATACCACCATAGTTATTACCGTAATTTAATTTATTAATTTCTGGTGGTAAGTTTTGCTTTGGTAAGTTTGTGGTTGTACCTGCGTTCAATAAGGTCACTTAAAATTGTACATTAAAAACTGTTGAATATTGTTATAAACCGTTTGCTCGCTCAAAGCAAAATATTAAAATATTAAAATTAAAATATTAAAATTATTAGTACGATATCAAGGTATTGATATTTTCAATAATTTATTTTAAAGTGTTGTCAAGCTCGGGTTATTTAAATCGTACACTTTTACTTTTGATTTCGATTTTAATTTAGATTAAATTTTAATTTTTGTTCATTTCAATTTTTACTGTAATCTTAAATTACATACTTTAATTTATTTTAATTCAGATTTTGATTTTGGTTAATCTTGGTTTTAATTACAATTTGATTTTATTTTAACTCTGATTTTGATTATAATTTTAAATTAAATTTAAATTTTAACGTTATTCTGTTTTTTTTTTTTTTTATTGCTTTTTTGTTTTGCATTAATTGTTTTCCAACAAAATTACCAATTTTAATATTAATAATTTCTGTAATATACGCGGGTTGCAAACGAATTTTCATGCCGTCGAGTGCCATCTTAGTTCAATTAAACCAGCAATTTTAGCCCTATGTGAAACACAAGTCAGTAATCACAATGGTAACTTTAATGTTACCGGCTACTCACTTATTTCACACTTCGTACCCAAAAGAGGTATCGCTGTCTATATAAAAAATGACATTGCTTTTCACACACTTCCAAAATATAAATGTTTTAGCCCAACCTTCCACTACATTTGGGTAAAAATTCTCGTTGGAAAGCATGTCATACATTTCTGTTTTCTATACAGATCACCCAACTTAAATGAACAAGAAACTGCTATGGAAATTGAAAATCTATCGAAATTTTAGACGCATCTCCAGAATCTGAAATTGTTCTGGCGGGAGATTTCAACATTCATAACAGGGACTGGCTTCATTTTTCGAGCAACATCTCCCCGAGTCAAAACTCAATTGGGAAACAAGTTGAACTATTCTCCACACTGTTCCACCTTTCTCAACTTGTTAAAAATTCCACTAGGATCCCGGACCGTACTGATTAAGAAGGTCACCTCTTGGATCTGTTTCTCACCTCACACCCTGAAAAATATGTGGTTTCAGTTGGTTGCCCCCTGGGTAATTCCGATCATTGTTTGGTTAAGACAAGTTTCCGGGTAAGCCCAATCTCCAATCAGAGGTCCCCTCCCAAAAAATTAGTTTGGTGCTACAGCCATGCTGACTGGGAGGGTCTTAACAACTTTTTTAGAACATTTGATTGGTCATTCTGCTTCCGTAATAAGAATGTTAACTTTGCTGCAAATGCGATTAGTGAAACTATTTTACTTGGAATGAGGTTATTCATTCCTCATTCCATGAAATCCGTTAAGAGGAGGCCCAAATCTTGGTTTAATCGCATTTGCAAAGAAGTCATTTTTAGAAAAGAGGAGGCTTTTAAACTGTATCAAAACAATAGATCGGAGGCTCACAGGGCCAACTATATAGTGGTGAGAAACAGATGCAAAAGAGTTATCAACAAGCAAAAATTCTTGTTCAACCAAGGGTTGAAACGTAAGGTCATCCACATGCCAAAGAATAGCAAATCCTTTTGGTCATTTGGTAAAAGTCTAAAAGAAGACGTTAGAGGGTCTTCTTTTCCACCACTTGTTGATAATAATAACAAAACAGTATCAGATTCTAGAGAGAAAGCGAACTTATTCGGCAAGCAGTTCGCTTCTAATTCGAGACTGCCACAGTCAGCTCAGATGCCACCTTCTGTTCCCCGAGTTGGCTGCTCCTTTGGAAAAATTTACTTTAGGAAGCGGGCGGTGATGAAAATCTTGAAAAATATTGATACAAATAAGTCAGCCGGTCCAAATGGTATAACCACCATGGTGCTTAAAAATACCTACTCCAGTATTTCAAAACCTCTGCGCAACCTTTTCTACCTCTCTTTCACTTCGGGTATTCATCCTACCCAATGGAAGGTTGCACATGTTATAAAAGCGATTCCTCCAACTACCGCCCTTTTGCTATAACTTGGGTCCTCTCCAAAGTAATGGAGAAAATTGTGAACCAAAAGCTTCTGAAATACATGGATCACAAAGGTCTGCTTCATTATCGTCAATACGGGTTCATAGCCCGTCGTTCAACCGGTGATCTCATGACTTACCTTTGTGAGAAGCTAAGCATCAGCCTTCATCATTCTGGTGAATCTGATGTTGTGGCTCTTGATATTTCTAAGGCTTTCGAGCGAGTTTGGCAGGATGCTCTATTGACAAAATGCAAAGCAATAGGTCTAGGTAGGGTCTTTCTAAAATGGATTGGAGATTTCCTTTCGAATCGCACCATTCGTGTTCTGGTCGATGGATATTCATCTGACAAATTCAAAACAAATGCTGGTGTCCCGCAAGGATCAGTTTTATCCCCCACTCTTTTTTTAATATTTATCAATGACCTACTTTCTTTAACCTCCAATCCGATCCATAGTTTCGCAGACGACACACCCTTGTAGCTTCCTATGAATTTCATAGCCGCTGTAACACTAATCACCAGATTAATATAACAGTAAAAAATTTCACTATTAGTGAGCTAAATAACGATTTAGCCAAAATTCAAAAATGGGGTGAAGTCAACAGAGTTGATTTCAACACGAAAAAAACCCAAGGCTGTCTGATCTCGCGAAAAATTGCCACTACTATCCCCAACCTATTATTCCAGGGAGAGGTTTTGCAGCATTCAACAGATTTGAACATGTTGGGTATCGAGTTAAACCAAAAATTGACTTGGTCAAATCACATTTTTAGTATAGCTAAGAATGCAGCTAAATGTTTGGGTTTTTTGTATCGCTGCAAAACTTACTTTTCTGCATCTGATCTTCTCAATATCTATAAAACGTACATTCGGCCGAAAATGGAGTATAATGCACACATTTGGGCTGCAGGCCCTCAAACAGCGCTGGGTTACCTAAATAATGTGCAAAACAGAGCTATTCGTCTTATCAACGACCCCAGTGTAACTTCAATGCTCATTCCACTCAGTCATCGTCGCCCAGTTGGGTCACTAACCTTGTTTTATAGATATCTCGTAGGGATTAACACCTGCTCGAATGAATTAAAACAGTTAATGCCTCCGCTCAAAGTTTTCTAGCGAGAAACAAGGCGGGCAGCAGAAGGCGGGCACCATGTAGAGATTTCAAGATGGCGAAATACAGCTTATGGAAATTCGTTTGTCACGCGCACGTTCGTCTGTGGAACCATATACCATCGCATGTGTTCCCTAAAGTTGGTAATTCTTATGTGTACGATTTACTTAAGTTTAAGAAGAACATCAACATATTTCTTCAAAAGTCCCTCAAAAATTTTCCTACCTATCCCCCTTAATCCAAATTTCCCGATTCCAATTTTCCCAATTATCCTTCCCACATCCCTATCCCCAAAACCAAACTGTACATTCGTATTAAAGGTTCCATCCTAAAGTTTGGTTTTAAAAGGGGGGTGGTTTTGGTTGGTTAAAGTCCAACACTACTCCGAGGAAGCACGTGCAGTTCCTCTTGGTGACTTTCGAGTTTTCCACCCACCCTCGTAAAACAAAAAAAAAAAAAAAAACATTATTGATTAAATATAATTAAATATAATTAAATGGGTTATACTTCCACAGAGAGTTGTTCGTCAATTTAGATGAAGCCATTATATAACGGTACTTTATATCTCCAAGTTTCCGAATATACATGCCATTAGTACCGATGCCGCCGCACTTTATATCTCCAAGTTTCTGAATAAATATATCATTAGTACTGATGCCGCCATCTAGTGGCCAAAAATGCATTACAAAATTTTCTTAACATTTGCTACTATTTTAATTAAACCGTTATATTTTTCCTGTAAGACAATAAACTGGAAGTATTTTCTACAATATTGTAGAGCATTAATACATACTTATATAATATCTTGTTTATTTAAATATCATATAATATGTCACTGATGAATGAGTGATGTAATAATAACAGTAAATATAGATATACTCATATATACATATGTATATGTATGTATATAGCGTCGTATTTATACGTGTTTTATTGTAGTTATAAGAAGTTATTCTATGAATGAAGTATTTTTAAAGAAATATTGCAATGTATGACGATATATGTATAAAAACATAGTATGTATAAATGAATGAATGCATACGAATATGCATATTAATATATATGTATTTGGTATTTTGTAGTAAGTTTAGTATAAATTAATGTATGTACATTTGCCGCTTAGTAATAAATGGTAATAACATATTTGGAAAAGTTTTGAATTGATAATAGTTAGATGGCAGGTTAGACTTAGAATCTGCTTTTGAAGAATGTTTAAACATATATATAGGTAGTTTACATATACATACATATGTACAAACCATAGTTCTAGAAATTATAAACTTCACCCAAATTATTTTAAAATACCGAAAAATTAAAAATATAATATTATAAGCAGAGTGACAGACTATGAACATACTAACAGGTTCGTACGGGTATCTAAGAGTTGGCAAAGGCAACTGTATTATTCCTCGTTTTTTAATGAAATTTTATAGAGTATGTATAGGTACATGTAAATAAATATTTAATATGTTAAATTAAAATTAGTTTTTGGACAGATGGTATAAAATTCAATTGGTTTTTAAAAATTGTTATATTTTTGAAAAAAATATGTACATATGTATAAGTGAAATAATATCATATCTATTAAGAAAACAACTATAATATAATATTATTTATTTATTGTTAAGAAGGAAAAGACTAAACTTGATTTTAGAAGGAAAAAGCCAACCGAAAAATATAAAGATTTGAACGGTATTTTTTACAGTTTTCTAAATTTTTCAAACAAGACGATCAAACACCCATAGGGCTGCAAAATATGAACCGAATTCTATAAGGAGATTCTAATTAATAAAGATAGAAATTGCAAATTTGATACGAGGGTGTTGTTTCCTGAATCTCTGATTTGCCTAAAATTTCAGATGAATTGGAATGGTTGTTCGGGTGTCTCCCACACAACTCCCAAGACCGAACAAGCATATCTTCGAAATTAATAAATATAAAGACTTGAAATTTGATATAATAGTATTTTATCCTGCTCTGATAATGGCTCTAAAATTTGGGATGAATTGCGGAGGTGGTCCGGGTGCCTTCACACACTTTCCAAGACCTAACAAGCATATCTTCGAATTTAATAAAGATAGAAACCTAAAATTTTGTACAAAGGTTGTAAAAGCATTTATTTTTTTAGCTTATATTAAATACCTAATTAAAATAACTTATGGATTTTTAATTTAATTTGAATTTTTTAGGTGTAGGGTATAAATAAGTCGGTTATATCGACTTTCTGTTACATTTACTTGTTTCTATTGTTTCTAATTTTCAATAACTAAATCAACTATTTTATAACTATTTTAGATAATTTAAAAATGATTTCTTTGATTTAAAATTTAAATTTACTTTACACTTTCACTCACTTGTAACTAAATAATTTTATTTATGTGCCTAAGGATATACACACAAAATTCCCACCTACATATACAGAAAATTGTTGCATATTATATTGATATAACATTAATTATTATTTGACAAGACATGGAAAATCTCAATATTCAATAGTCGATCAAAATGCACATAGAAAAAATTCATATTAAAATTCTAAGAAGCTTTAATATAAAATATATGAACTTATATACACTAAAAGACACCTCAAGTAAAAATTTGCGATAACATTTTATTAAGAGAGCTTTTGACTTCTCTCCACTCGTAGAAAGCTTTTCATTTTGTCTATGGTCATAGCGGCATACTACAATATTTTTGTTTATATTTTTATAATATGTGTATATATTCATTCACGTCCGCTAATGCATGCCAATGCAAATATAGAATAAATAAGAGTAATATAAAAACTGAACAAAAAAACTATTAATTTTTGTTCTTGGTGCATTTCATTTTACTAGATCGTCTACTATTTAATATTTATAATTTCAATGTATATATTTTATTGGAATATACATACATATATAATTTGAAATCTATAATATGTTAACAGATATTAGGTTTTGAAAAGCCAAATAGAATTTGACTTAAAAGCATTTTTAAATTTGATTATTTCAATTTAAAATTTTTCTTAGAATGTTTTCTATGAAGAAAAATGTTAAATCATAAAACCCTTTCTTCAATTTGACTTCTTTCATCTTAACTAAGCAAAGTATTTTACACATGTTTGAACTTTATTTTTGCTAAAAAGAGCATAACACTTATTACAGGATAACTAATACTATATTTACATACACGTAATCTTATATGTATGTATGAGAAAATATAATAGTAAACCTACTTTAAATTTAATTTTTCTTTTCTCCTCTTTCTAATATATTAAGTTTAGCCAAATTTTTAGACTGTCGAGAGCTAACTCTTCATATTTTTTCAGATTCCCAAACACAAAACTTTCGCAACAATACCAGTATGAACTAGTCTAGAATTTTTAAATGATGGTAATAGCACTGGTTATTTTTGTAAACCAATCAGAAAATTTGTTACAAGCGCATGTTTTTATAATACATAATTCTACGATATTTTTCTTAATACCTTCAATTTCAGGTGTTTTGTTTGTAACTGCTTTTAAAATATTTAAATGGTAAGAACAAATTTCAAAAAAATAGTTTGTGAGGGCTATCATTTTTCCAAAGTCTGTCTGTTTTGAATAATTTTTGTAGAATATAAATCTTTCAGATATGCTTTGTAACGATATTGTTTCACCCGTTTTTCTCATAATATTTTCACATTTCAAACAGTTAATTTGAGGGAGTATTCTAAAAAGTACAAACCCTGCGAAATATCTAAGTGAAAGTTCTTCTGCAATTAAAATGTCACCTTCAATAATATTGTATTCTGGCATTTCTTCATCTTTTTCTGGACTATTATTTTCTTCCTCTACATTTTCTTTCCGTTTTGTACTTCTTTCCTTAAAATTGATATCATCATTTGATTCAAAACTCGGACTTGTTCAATACTTTCGAAGGAGAAAGCATATCATTATCAGGATGACAATTTGAATTTTTTGAAAAATATAATATTTTATGGCATATAATTTTGGCAAGTGTATTACATAGATTATAAGAGAAGGGTTTTTATTAAATCCACCTCTAGCTCTAATTGCGGAAAATAAATTTTCTAATGGATCTTGGTTGATTTTATACGTTAAAAAAAATTCACCTCCGGATAGTCTTTAAAAAGATCGTGAGACAAAGCTAAAGTAGCCTTAATTGTTTGCACTAATCCATCTACTCAAAAACTGCTATTTAAATCTTCGATACTAATCGTATTTAGCTTCTCCAAAGCATTTTCCAAAAAATTGCGAGTGACTGCTATACGTTTTAGTGGATTTCTGTACAAATTTTTGCTAAATGGTTTTGAACTATTAAGACAATCAAATAAGCTGTTCATAAATTCGAAGAAATTTGCCGTTGAAATTGCGTTTTCTGCAGTTTTTGAACTATACATTCCTACTTGATGTGAAGTTTGAATGGCAGCCTTCATAGTGTTACTAAAACTTGTGGAGCATATGAAACTTTCATTTTATGCCAATTATTGGGTTTTACATGTCCTAATGTTAATTTGCAATACATTTTTGTAGAATTATCTATTTCCGTATAAAATATCTCCTCAACACATTTTCAAGTAACAATACCACCTTTTGAATTGCTTAAATTATTTAAGATTATAAAATTAAGTTTCTTAAAATTGAATGGAATTGAATAAACTTGTATGATTAAAATAAATTGCCATGCGTTTTTTCTATAATTGGGGACTCAACCGGGATTGTTTTCCAAAATCCGAATTTCATCAGAAACAGTGCAGTTTCATCAAGATTTAAAATTTTTTTTTTTGTTATATGTCTTATGAAGGGCGGTACAGTTTCATCAAAAACTATAAACAATAAACCGCAAAAACTTTTTATGCATATGTATGAGGTTCCTATGCAGTTACACCATATATGCAGTTACACAATATATATACAGTTTCATCAAAAACTATAGTGAATATACTGTCGTACCTGTTTTATATGTAGTTTCATATATAGTTTCATCAAAAACTAAAGTCGATATACCGAAAAACTTTTTATGCTGTTTCATCAAATTGCCAACATACCGTGAGTTATCATTATCATTTATTGTTGGTAAAATTGTCGTTATAAATTATCATATGCAGTACTGAATATCTCAACTAGCAAATAATTCAAAAATACCTGGAAAGTAACTCAAAGATTAACCGGCAAGTAACTCAAAATCAAGTAGCAGTAACTCAAGAAATAAAGAAATAATCAAAACTAAATTATAGAATTGTATTAAACACTTAATTAAAAAAAAAAATATGCATATATAGATTTGTTTTAGATTTAAATCCAAATTTACTTAAATTTTTTTTCAAATTTTCAGATTTTCAAAAAAAAAAATTTTTTTAAATTTTTCAAAAAAAAAAGGCGAAAAATTATTTTACTTTGATTGTTATACGGTTAGTCTAATCAACATATGTAATCTGGTCTTGAGGCTGATGGATAGTAAGTACATTAAATATAAAAACAGAGATATTAAAAAAAAAAAAAAAAACTCAATATTTTGTTTCTTAATAGTGAAATGTGAAGGAATGTGAGAAAGAAGAAAAAATTAATTGATTGTGAGTTAAAACAAAATTATCTTAATAATATTAATTTAAAAAAATATTAATATTTATAATATTTATAATATTTGAAATAGATATTATGTTTGAAATAGACATTATATATGTATTTTTTTTTAAATTTTATTATTTTATTTAACACAGTTCACATTCATGGTTCGTACATATTTTTTTTTCTCCGCGAATTCATTTAGCATAACCATAGAAATCATTGTCAAAATTATTTCATCAGTTTAAGTTTTCCTTGGGATTCTGGATATTATATTCGTAGAAATTATATAGTTAAATTGTAAAAATTTTATTATTCGCCATATATTTCACTCTGCAATTGTTCTCTTCCTTTTTTTTATTATGGACGCCGAAGAAATTTTGGACCAAGACGAATGTTGTACGCAGACCAAGAAGTTGTAAATAAACAACTTCCTACTTAAATACTGAACCGGATGAAACTGTTGGTCTTCAGAATCCTTCTGAAGAAGAACAGCCCCATACCCATGCATACAGGCGTCTGTATGCACCTATGTCGAAGCCTTCGGATTTAATAGTTTTCAAACCGGTGCGTTCACTAGAGCGGATTTTAATTCTGCAAAGGCTATTAGCTGATCCTCCTCCATTCGAAATTTCACCTCTTTTTTCAGTAAGTTCGATAAAGGCCTGGCTATAATTTCGTAGTCTCGTACAAATCTTCGGAAGTATGAGGTTAAAAATTTTAGATTCGATTTTCGCAAACATTAAAAAAAAACACAATATTTTGTTTTAACACCTTTTAATTTTTCTTTTTTTTTCTTTATACAAAAAAAATAACTTATATTCTACTTCACAATTTAAATATACTTTAATTTAATTTATTTAATTATACTTTTTATTTCTTAATTTAATTAATTTTAAATGTTTAATACGGAGCTTCGGTGAGTTTGAAATCCAGAACAGAACTTAATTTTATTCGTTTATTTCCTGATATTTATATTTTAATTTTTGCTTATTGAAACAATATTTTGTGGGAACAAAAAAAGTAGGATTAGTAGAAATTTTGTCTGTGTGAAAAATAATTGTTTTTATAATAATGTTCCAGATGCTGAATTTGCAGGAACTTGTATATAGATTTATTGAAAGTAAATCTATGGGATAATTTAGTTTTTTATGTCATATAAAATTAATTGGAAAGATATTATTTTGTGGGAACATTAAAAGTTCGATTAGTAGGAATTTTGCATATGGGAAAATAATTATGTTTTTATGATAATATTGCAAATGCTGAATTTGCAGGAATGTGTAGATTTACTGAAGGTAAATCTATGGGATAAAAATTATTTACTTTTTTTAAGAATATAGGTGTCGTATTAACATAATGAGAATTTTGTCTATGGGAAAGTAATAATATGTATTTCTATAATGTGCAAATGCTGAATTGACAAGAATGTTTTAGATTTATTGAAAATAAATCTATGGGAAAATAATTATATTTAAAATAAAGCTTTCTTATTGTTAGTGGTGTCATTACCGTTTATAACACCCCCACCGTTACTCTGAGGCTCCGACGAAGTATTTATTATGATTTTCTTATGTTTTTTGTACAAACATTTTATTATTAAAATTACAATAATTATAAAAAACATAAGAAAAATATTGATAGATATATTTATTACATGATTTTTATATTTTTTGTTTACAATATCGTTAATATGTTTTCTATTATTTTCTATATTTTTTACATGAAATTCTTCAAATTTTATATAATTCAAAGTTTTATTTTCAATTATTTTTGTAGTATAGAAAGGTAAAATTATTTTGTCATTAATTTTAGTATAAAAATTTTCATAAGTTTTTTCTTTTATTTTAATTTTACAATTTTCGTACCTTATTAAATTGTTACCTGTTATAGTAATGTTAAAATTATTACAATTGTGTTGTATATTTGTTTTTCCAATATTTTTGGTTATAATTATGCTTTGAATTATTTCTTTAACTTCTTTATTTAATAATTTTTGCATATTACAATGTGCTTTTTCAAATTTAAATATACTATTGATACATTCATTTTCTATAATTTTTAAATTTTTCTTTAAATTATTTTCGACATTTGAATTGTAACAAATATTAGTGTCGTCTATAGGAACGTTATAGTTCTCTAATAGAATAGTTTTATTATTTTTATTTGGTATTAGTTCAATGTGAATTTCAGAAAGCGGTCTTGCACTATATTCTGGAATTAGTAATATAATAATAATTTGTTCTAAATAAAATTTTACAGTAATTTTAATATCTTGAATGCTTTCAAAATCAGAAAACATATTTAGTTCTTTTTCTGTCAAAATGTTTTTTGATAGTATGCCTAATTTACTTGTTAGTATTACTTGTTCCATATCCTCAACGTGAGTTTTGAGTAGGTCTATATCATAATTAATTTGATACATATATTGCATATATTTTATTTCGTCTTCTATTTCCAAAATTTCATTATTGGTTTGCATATTAAAAGAATTTAGGTATTCCGAAATTGTATTTTGTTGAATTTTAATTTGCTTTGTGATATTCTTGATTTGGTCAGAAATTTGATTATTAATTAGTATTTGTTTATTATTCTCGTTAATAAGGGATATCGAGTTCTTAGATAATGCTTCAATTTGTTCGTTAATAGCTTGTTCATCATTATAGTCCATTGTACCGATAAGGTATTTTAGTCCGGTTCCTACTCCGTTAAATAAACTTCTTGTATGTCTTTTTTGTGGTTTAAGATTATCTATCTTTTTATCTAGTAGATCGAAATTATGTTTAATTGTATTGTACATAGGGTTACTAAAATTTAGTTGAATTAGTTCAATATTTTTGTGTATTAGTACTCTACTGTTTTCATATTCTGTTATGTTTATGATATGTAATATCTTTTTAAAATCTCTGATAATTTTTCTATTACCTAGATTTATTGTAATAAAACCATTGTTGTTATCAATGTTTTGTACTTCTAATTTTTGTGATAATATTAAAGGTATGAATATTATAATTAAGAGGGTAATTTTGAACATTGTGATCTGAAAAGAAGTATTTATTTTTTATTATTTATTTATTTTTTTATTTATTTTTTGTTTAATTTGTAGTTTGATTTTGATTTCGTTTTTTCTTTTTAACTTTTATTGTTTTTGCTTTGACCGATGGGTTACTATTATCTTGAAATCTCTTTTTGGGTTTGACGTGAGAATTATAATACTTTAGACCAGTATCTTTATTAGTTATATGGTTTTCATCTAATATTTCTAGTTCCATTTTTCTGAATTTCGAGTGGTTTTTTTCCCCTCGCGGATCTTTTACAAAGTTTAAACCGGGAGATATTTCAATATCGGTTCTATTTTTATTAAGAGCATCTATTGTTTTGTCTTTAATTTTTAGAATTTTATTACGGATATTCTCATAGTCCGTATCCTTAACTTTACCATTTATGAAGTCGATGGGTTTATGGTTGGTTGTCGAGTGAATAGTATTATTATACTTTGCTATAATTTTTAGAATTTTTTCCTCAACGGTGTCCAAATTTACTCGTTCGTCATGTTTAAGTAGTCTAATATGCTCGTTAATAGTGTTGTGCAGACGTTCGACATCGGCGTTCGAAGTATGATTATTATTTGAGGTATAATGAATTTCAATATATTGATTTTGAAGAAATTCCCGTAACGGGAGGTCTTAGAACCCTAATTCGTTATCAACTACTATTTTTTTTAAAATTCCTACAATAGATAAATATTGTAAAACGGCTTTTTTGAATTCGGTCCAAGTTCGGGAATTAATTTTGATTCCTTGCACAAACTTAGTAAATTTATCGATAAACGGTAAAAATAATGTTTGATCTAGGCTATAAAAAACGTCAATATGGACTATTTGGTTGGGACCTAAAGGTGTTTCTGTTATTTTGAACTTTGTTTTTATGGGTTTTCTTTCATATTTTTCGAGATTACAAATCTCGCAGTTGTTTATAAATTGCGCTACTCTATCGCATAACTTTGGGTGGAAGTATAGTAACTTCAGTTCATTGCATACTTCTGAAATTTCGCGGTGATTATTTTTTAAATGCTCTTTTTTTATAATTTCGGCAAGTTGCTCTTCGTCTACTATATCTTCTAATAATATGTTACATTTAATTAACTTTAATTGGCCACTAGATGAAAAATGTTCGAAAAATATTTTTTATAAGGTTTCTAAAATATTAGAATCTTCAATATAAATTGCATTGATAGTTTTGGGATTGAAATGATTTTTCAAGACAGTAATGGCTGTTTGTTTATCGAAATTTTTAGTGTGAATTACTTTCCTACATTTATTAAATTAAGTTCCTAATTCTAAGAGAACCTGAATTTGTTTTATAAATAGAAATTTGAGTTTTAAATACATTTAAAGGAGATTTACTAATTGGTATCCTATTATTTTTAATAAGTACATTTGTCTCGTTATTTCCGTTCATTTGCTCTTCATTAAGGTTTACTTCTATACGTGATAAAGCATCGGCGTTGCCGTTTTGAACACCTTTTTTATATTTGATTTCGTAATCAAATTCGGAAAGCTTGAAACGCCAGCGAACTAGTTTTGAGTTAAGTTCTTTTATAGAGAAGAGCCATTGGAGTGGCTTATGGTCTGTCTCAATTACGAATTTTCTTCCGAAAATGTAAGGGCGAAAGTACTTTGTGGCCCATACGATTGCCAATAATTCCTTCTCTATTGTACTTTAGTGTACTTCATGTTCGTTAAGAGTACGACTAGCATAACACACGGGGCGTCCTTCTTGTGATAGTACGGCACCAAGAGCGAATTGGCTTGCGTCTGTTGTAAGAGTAAAAGTTTTGTTAAATTCGGGATAAATAAGGATTGGTTCATTTATAAGTAATCTTTTGAGAGTTTCGAAACTTTGACCATATTCAGGATTATCAATTTTTAGTTTTACGTTTTTCTTTAAATATTTTGTTATTGGTTTAGCGACTTTGGAATAGTCCTTAATGAATTTCCTGTAATATCCTGATAGTCCGAGAAATTGTTTAATTTGTTTTGGAGTTTTGGGAATAGGAAAGTTTTTGACGCATTCAATTTTTTTAGAATTTGGTCTTATTCCTTCTAAAGTCAAATGTGACCAAGAAACTCAGTTTCTTTTTTCATAAACTCCGATTTATCTAATTGAATCATTAATTTGGCTTCTTCGAGCCTTTTAAAATTTTTTTTCAGCGAATCTATGTGTTCTTCAATAGATGCTGAGAAAATGATGATGTCATCTAAATACACCAAACAAATTTTATTTATATAGTCTTTTAAAACATGGTTCATTAACCGTTGGAAGGTAGCTGGTGCTGTTTTAAGTCCAAACGGCATTCGAATAAATTCATAATGTCCATTCTCGACAGTGAACGCGGTTTTGTGAATGTCGCGTTCTTCAATTTCTATTTGGTGGAAACCTTTAGCAAGGTCTAACGTGGTAAAATATTGGCATCTTCCCAATTTACTTAGAATGTCATCTATATTTGGTATAGGGTGCCTATCGTCCAAAGTAATTTCGTTTAGTTTCCTATAGTCAATAACGAGTCTCCATTTCTGTGTCCCACTGGCGTCCTCTTTCTTTGGGACGATCCAGACAGGGCAGAATATGGAGAGTTGCTAGGACTAATAATGCCCTTGTCCAACATCTTGTTAATTTGCCCTTGTACTTCCTCTTTGTGAATTTGAGGGTATCTATAAGACTTAGTGAATATTGGAACGTCATTAATAGTACGAATACGATGTTTGATAGCGTTTGTGAAAGATAAATCTAAGTTTTCGTTATAGAATAAATGAGAGTATTGTTTTATAACTTGTAATAAATACATTTTTTCAAAGTTGGATAAATGTTCATTACGAATTTCGCTTAGGACATTAAATTTGTTATCAGTTTCAGAAATTATATTAAAGTTATTATGATTTACAATCTCAGTTTGTAATGGTGAAAAAGTTATAGATTTATTACCGCTACTAAGAATATTTGCTTTTACAACGGCTGTATAGTTCTGTACTTCATATATTCCTTCTTGAATTGTGATTTCGCCATCTGAGGACTTCCTTTCCTGCAGATAAGCGAGACCATCTTTTTGAAGTACTGGTATAGTTAATTCATATTCACCTTTCTGAGTAATATTATATTTTGTTTCTTTATTTTTATTTTTAAAATGTATTTGGATTTCATTATAAAGTGTGGTTAAAAGTTGTTGACCTAAGTTGATTTTAGTTTTTAATAGCATTAATATATTATTGCCTATTAGCCCGTCATAATTGTCATGAAAAGGAAAGACATACATTTTAACCTTCTTTGTTGAGTCTCCCAATTCTTTAAAAAGAGGTATAACTGCTTTATGAGTTATTTTTACATCTTGATTTATAGTTTTAATAATTATGGGCGTTTGAAGTTCTGTTAAATACATTGGATGACAAAGGTTAGGATTTATAATAGAGTGTGTTGCTCCGGTATCTATTATAAATTTAAGTGGTTTAATATTCCCACTAACTAAGATATATGGTAATTGAGATTCGAGGCCGTTAAAAGAAAATTTGCTGGTAATTCTGTTTTGTTAACACTTTTCTGTGTTTCTCCAATGTTTATTTCCATTGGTTCAGATTCAGAAATTTGATTATTTCTGTTATAATTGTTTGTAAAATTACTATTATTTACAAATGGGTTCTTCATGTGTGGGTAGTTGTTACTATTATTGGGATTATAATAGTTTGAATTTCGATTTTGAGAGGAATTCCATTGGTGCTTCCTATTGTTATTAGTACTGTTATTTTGATTGTTCCTATAGTTATTATGATTTCGATTATTCTTATTAGAATTGTTATTATTTTGGTTGTTCCTATTAAAATTGTTATTATTTTGATTGTTCCTATTAAAATTGTTATTATTTTGGTTGTTTCTATTAAAATTGTTATTATTTTGGTTGTTTCTAATGTAGTTGTTATTATGAAGCTTTGTATTATTAAAGTTTCTAGAATTATTGATAGTAGCGTTATTATTGGTACGATTATAATTGTAATTGGTTTTGGTGATTGGGTCACCAGAAAAGTTTTTATTTTTATTAATAGGATTAAATGTCATTCGACCACTAAAATTATTAAGGTTAATATGTGCGTAGCATGCTTCATGTAAAATGTCAATGGCGGACTCAAGTGTTTTAGGGTCACGACAATATAAAATTGAATGCATTGGTTCAGCCATTTTGTTCTTAAAAATAGTTAGAGCAGAGTTTTTATTATTACTAATTGTTTGTTGAGCAACTGTTGAGTTGGCTCCTAATTCTAAGCTAATTTTTATATTTAATCTTCTTAATGTATTTTTAATTTCGTTGTAGAAATCGACGGAATTTGTCTTAAAGGTGGTAGCTCTCAATTGGTCAAAAAGTTCTTCAAGACTACACCGATCGCTAAAATTTTTTACAAGGACGTCTTTTATTTCAGTCCATTTCTTAATGTGGTTGTTTATTTCCACTACTTCCCTCGCTTTTCCCTTAAGTTTTGATTTAATCAAGTTTGCAAATATACTTTGACTTATGTCGTCATATTTGCCTAATAAAGGGCTTACCCTATCAACCAAATCTGTGAAATTTTGTAGTTCTTTAAAGTTTCCAGTAAACTCGGGTAATTTATCGAGATATTTCAGGGGATCAATAGTAAGGCTTAATTGAGTTTCAGTCATTTTTATTTTTATTATAATAATTACTTAAATATAATTTTTTTTTCAAAAAAACTATTATTAATTTTAAATATTGCAAGAACGCTTTCTATTGGGGTTTTTTTTCTTAAAACTTAAACTAATTGTACTAATCGCTATTTCTATCATTTTAATATTTTAAAATTTCTAAATTATTGCTTACGTTAAAATTTTAAAGTTGTTTTTGATGTTGATCAGCTTCGGGATAAGCAGGAACTTAAACAGCAACGAGATGAACAGCAACTAAGCCGCAATGTACAGGATAACAGGCATACAGGAACTGGATTTAATATTCGCAATCACCATATAGTTAGATTTTTATTATTTTTTTGTTTTGTTTTTTTTTTCAAAAAAAAATATTTATAATTTTATATTTTTATTTGAAGTTTATATAATAAAATATTTTGTTTTTTTTTTTTTTTTGTTTTTAATAATAAATAATTTAATTTATGTTATAATATTGTTCTTATTCTTCCCATGTACACGGAGGGTAAAATGGGATTGTGTCCTCGTCGTCACTATCGACAAACATTGCAAATAATTTTTTTTATTTTTATTAGTTTATAATTTTTAAATATATATAGGTTCCCCTTTTTTTTTTGATTTAATTTCACTTATTTTTTCTTTTTGTTTTTTTTTTTTTTTTTTTTTTAAATTTTCAAAATTTATCTTTTGTTTTTTTTTTTTGTATACAATAGAATTAAAAAGAAATATACAGTGTGTTAATTTTATTTTAAACTTTTATCACTTCGTTTGATAAAATTTTCTTTTTTTTTTTTTTTTATTTTTGCAAAAAAAATTTTAACACTTCATTTGTTAAAAAATTTTATATATTTTTTTTCTTTTTATTTTGGAAAGTCTTTCACCAAAAAATAAAAAGCTTTTCACGAAAATGTTTATAAGTTAATGCACTATAAATGTGTCAAGACACAAAGCGTTTTCTTTTATTTATTTTTTCTTTAAATTACAAAAGAAAGCACTTAGCGCATCCTACCGACTGCGCCAATTTTGGATTCGATTTTCGCAAACATTAAAAAAACCACAATATTTTGTTTTAACACCTTTTAATTTTTCTTTTTTTTCTTTATACAAAAAAAAATAACTTATATTCTACAATTTAATCAACAACTAATTTCACAATTTAAATATACTTTAATTTAATTTATTTAATTATACTTTTTATTTCTTAATTTAATTAATTTTAAATGTTTAATACGGAGCTTCGGTGAGTTTGAAATCCAGAATAGAACTTAACTTTATTCGTTTATTTCCTGATATTTATATTATAATTTTTGCTTATTGAAACAATATTTTGTGGGAACAAAAAAAGTAGGATTAGTAGGAATTTTGTCTGTGTGAAAAATAATTGTTTTTATAATAATGTTCCAGACGCTGAATTTGCAGGAACTTGTATATAGATTTATTGAAAGTAAATCCTTGGGATAATTTAGTTTTTTATGTCATATAAAATTAATTGGAAAGATATTATTTTGTAAGAACATTAAAAGTACGATTAGTAGGAATTTTGCATATGGGAAAATAATTATGTTTTTATGATAATATTGCAAATGCTGAATTTGCAGGAATGTGTAGATTTACTGAAGGTAAATCTATGGGATAAAAATTATTTACTTTTTTTAAGAATATAGGTGTCGTATTAACATAATGAGAATTTTGTCTATGGGAAAGTAATAATATGTATTTCTACAATGTGCAAATGCTGAATTGACAAGAATGTTTTAGATTTATTGAAAATAAATCTATGGGAAAATAATTATATTTAAAATAAAGCTTTCTTATTGTTAGTGGTGTCATTACCGTTTATTACAGTTAAACCCAGAAATCTCCGTAACGCTTTAAAATTCGCAGGAACTTTGAAGTCAGTAACCGTTCTTACTTTTTGCGATGACGGCCTTATTGAATTTTCTTCTACCACGTAGGGACTTACTAGGTTCTACCTACCTAGAAACTCAACCCTCTCTTTTAATAAATAGCACTTTTTCCACTTGATGTTAAGCCCACTTTGTGCCGCAACGTCCAGCGTAGCTCTTACATTAGCGATAACTGTGTCCTCATTTTCCACGATAATTATTATGTCATCCTTATATAGGACAATGATCCCGGATTAAATCCCTTAATGTCGCGAATATGAATCTCGAGAAAACAGCCGGATAATTGCTAATCCTTAAAGGGACGTACAAAAATTCGTACTGGCTGTTATTTGTTACGAAAGAGGTGTATTTTCTCGGTTCTTCAGATATTGGTACATGGAAGAACTCGTTGGTTAAGTCCAGGGTAGAGAATACTTTAAACCCTTGTAACCGCTCCAAAACATTGCCCATAAGGACCATCTTTTGTTCCATCTTTTTTCGACACGAGCACAATAGGTAAAGCGTATTCTGAAGACCTTGACTGAATCACGCCTTCCTCCAACGAAGAATCGATTTGCTTATTTACAACTTCTTGGTTTGTGTATGACATTCGTTTTGGTTTCTGGAAAACTGGGACTTCGTCTGTAAGTATAATTTTCATTTGTACTGACGGGCTAGAGGTCCTTACTGGCTTATATTCCTTAGTCATTGTTTCCACTATTACGGCTAAATCTCTATTTAAATGCGACAAATCGGCGGGTATATCCTTAGATGAATTCTCCTCGGCAATCATACTCATATTCCTAAATTCGGTACGAGCTTCCTCCAACGTTGATTAGTTTCGGACGGCTTTACTTTCTTTTCCGATCTGCCTAAATACAACCCCCTTTTCTTTTACGACAATTTCCGCATCCTTTAATACGCTTTTTCCGATTATAGCCGAGTACCTTAAATCGTCTTCCCCCACAACATAAAACTTTACCCGTAAAGCTATGCCATCAATTGTTACAGATATTTCCAAACTACCTAACTACCTTTTAAAATAACCTGACGAATCAGGCACACATTACATCCAGTATCTATCAGTGCTTCGAACGCAGTACCTTCCCAACTTACTCTTGTAAAAAATAGGCTTTTGGGGTTACTATCAAATGAAGTAGTAGTTACGCTTGCTCCTCCGGGTTCAGTTTAATCTCTTGAGATACTATTCTGAGTTCAGTTTGCCTTAAATTCTTGCATTCGTTACACTTATGCCCTGTTTGGTTACAATTGTATCACCTCACCGTTTTGTTATTGCACTCCCTGGCTAAGTGGTTCCCGCTACCACAAACAACATTTTTTATCTCTATTATCTGAGGTTGACATCTGAGAACCCTTCATTTTCTCATAAACTTTTATATTTTCCTTCAAATCCTTAATAGTTATTCCTACTAAAATTATTATTATTATCACTCATGCGAATTGCCCAACGCAGCAAACAAAATGATAAAATTTTTAATATACTGTCAACTTGTAGAATTTAAGAATACTGTAAGAATAACGACATTGAACATTTATTAATAACCACGGGCGTCCCACGCGGGAATGGTCAAGTTGAACGTGTGCACAAAATTGTTTTTCCTTTACTTATCAAATTAAACGTTGAAACCCCATCAAGTTGGTATAAACATGTGCAAAAAGTACAACAAATAATTAATACTATCCCCGGCGAAAACCAGAAAATGTATATAAAGTTGGCGACCTAGTAGCTATCAAGCGCGCACAATATGGTTCAGGCTTAAAATTAAAGCCCAAATTTCTGGGGCCCTACAAAGTTATTAAATTATAAAACCATGCAAGATACCAAGTTCAAAAAATAGGCGAACAAAAAGGAGTTCGAAATACGTTCTCAGTCGCGGAATTTATGAAAAAATGGTGTCCATCATTTGAGACGCATGATGAGTCAGGACGGCCGAATGTAGGATGGAGACAATTGCGAAGACAATTGCTTTTATTCATTGTGTTTGGACGCTTTTGCGATTTTTCTTTTCTCTTATTTTATCGTTCGTTAAGTTAAAGATCAATGTTCGAAACAGCAAACAAAGTGTTTTCTTTTTCTTTTCTACTTTCTCTCTCTCACTTGTCAATCTTAAGAAACAGAAAAACCGGTCTTTTAAAACATGCGTTTTTGGTCATTATGAATACAGTAGCCATCAAGCTCATAGGAAAGTTATATTAAGTTTATTGAAATTGAATTAGTTAAAATTATAAGATTAAATTTATTGAAATTGAATTACATATTTAAATTAGTTAAAATTATAAGATTAAGTTTATTGAAATCGAATTATTTAAATCAGTTAAAATTATAAGTTTAAGTTTATTAAAATTGAATTGCTTAAATTATTTAAGACTATAAAATGAAGTTTTTTAAAATTGAATGGAATTGAATAAACTTGTATGAAGAAAATAAATTGCCGTGCGTTTTTTCTACATACATATATGTATATTATAAATATATAAAGAAAAATATTAAATAGTATGCCGCTATAACCATAGAAAAATTAAAAGCTTTCTAAAAGTGGAGGCAAGTTAAAAGCTCTCTTAATAAAGTGATATCGCAAATTTTTACTTGAGGTGTCTCTTCTATATGTAATTTATTATTCTATGACACTGCTTATAAACTTACACATACAAGAATGTTAGTGTTAAAATACAATTGTAACTATATTTATAAAATATTTAGTTCGTTAAATTTTAAAATATAAGTTAAAGCTTTTGTAATTGAAGCGTACCCTTTAATTAACCGCCTGTAATATCCGGCTAACCCTAGAAATGCACGTAGGGCACGGAGCGTTCTTGGTTGTTCATAACTTGTAATATCCTTGATTTTATCTTGACATGTTCGTAGCCCTTTGTCCGACTTCGGATTTGAAGAATTTAGATTTCTGGAGTGACACTTTCATGTTTGCGTTTAGCAATTTCCGCAGTACCATTTCAATGTGCCTGCTATGTTCAGATTCATTTTGAGAGAAGATGATGATATCGTCAATATAAACGTGACAAGATACCCCAATACATTCTCTCAACACGTCATCTGTAGCCCGTTGGAAGATTCTAGGGGCGTTTTTCACCCCAAAGGGTAACCTACAGAACTCATATTTTTCGTTGTTAACTACGAAAGAGGTTTTTTCGCGATCTTTCTCACAGAGTTGTATTTGATGAAACACTGATTTTAGGTCAATTGTGGAAAAATATCTAGCTTTACCTAAATTTGAAAGAATAAATGACGTGTTTGGTATTGGATATCTGTCAGCAATAGTTATCTGGCTTAGTTTTCTAAAGTCAATAACAAGGCGATGTTTCCTTTGTCCATTTTCGTCTAAACCTTTTTTGTCAACTACCCAAACTGGACTATTGAATGGAGACTGTAAAGGTCTTATAATGCCGTTTTTGAGCAATGATTCAATTTCCTTATTGACGAAGTTGGAAACTTCTAATGGGCAGGAGTACGACTTTGAGTAAACAGGCTCTTTTGTATTGGTTCGTATCGCGGCTTCATCGGGTTTAGCAAAGACCTACTTTAATTCTAGTATTCTGTAGCGAAATTGATCAAAAATATATTCTGGCACTGAATAGTTTTCAAAATAGATAATGGTTTTATATAACTTTTCGCAGAGCCCGTGTCTATTAGTATTTTGTTATTATTTTGTTAAAATTATTTATTCGATTAGCGTTCGGATTTTGAACGAATCTGTTTTGTAATGGTCCGTAATTTTGACGACGTATTTGATAACTTAATCTAGGATTTATCTGGGTTTAATTTTGTCTGCCCGTTAAGTCTGTTTTCGGGTGACCATACAATAAGGTTCGAGGTAGACTACTTCCTAAATCCATTGGTTCCTGTTTAGTGTTCGCCGTAAATGGAATTCTTCTAAATTGTGGTGCATTCCCTATGCCTTGTGAAGGTCGACTTTCCAACGCTAAATAATCTAATATCATATTACGATCACCAAACCTGCTAGCGAAGTCAAATCTTATTTGGTTCATATGTAACTCCTGTGCTAGTGCGCGAGCTATTGGCAGGTCATTAGGTCTGCTTGAGAATAGAATATCTCCGACAGGCTTATTAAGGCCCGAAATGAATATACGTAAAGCGTCTGTACGATATTTATCGCTTAACAAATTTATCATCTCCTCGTTTCCGCTATAATCCAGGGAAACTTTATTTGTGAGAAGAGTTAATTGCTTTTCGATCAAATCATAATAGTCACCGCTGACCATCCTTGACGTAGAACACTCATTTCCTGTTCTAAAACGTAAAGGGATCGTTTATCCGAGTAGGAATGATCTAGCCGTGCAAAGATAGCTTCAAAATTTAGGACCGTATTATGAGAAGATAGTATTTGATCCGCGTTTCCTTTAATATTGTTTCGATTAATTACAACCACCTGAAAATATTTAAAGCTCCCTTTATAACGCTTGTAAAGTTGTATAGCGGTTTTGGCTGCTTGACGCCAAGAAGGGTATTTAAATCGTGTACCGTCGAATTCAGGTACGCTCTGTACAAGCTCAAGGCTTTCGGGGCAATTAATATTTGGTGTTACGGTGACAGGTTCGTACTTAACAACTCGAGAACCCGTGGTTAGCTTCTGCAATTCTTCGGTAATTTTCCCGACCTCAGAAGCTACTTCTTGTCGAATCTAAGTTATTATAGCTCTCTGTTGGTGGTTTACACCATCAAGAATTAAGCTTTTAACAGCGCTTTCGTCCATTTCTTCAGTGATTTGAAAAAAATTAAAATAAAGTTAAGCAGAATATTTTCTATTAATAATAATATTAACTCAATTCTTAATAAGGAAAGAAAAAAAAAATATTCTTAATTAAATCTAAATCTAAAGCAAGAAATTGTGTATTAATTATTAATTATTATAAATTATAATAATAATAATTATAAAATAATTTTTTTTTATGTAAAAAACAAAAACGAAAGCTTTTTTCATATGTAATAATTAAACGAAGTATAGTTGTGTGCATTCTATATGATTTTATACAAAGCTTATAAAGATTTGGCATTATATTTACTATTATGCCAAATTGTATTATATATGTTAATAGGCCACTATTATACAGTTAATTGTTTATGATAATAATTATACAAAACTTAAAAACGAAAAAATTTAAAATCATATTTTTATAATACCCAATATCAAAAGATTTAAATCTTTATTTTATATTTTGCGTAAATAAGAGAAAGATTTCTAAAAAAAAAATTTAAAGAAATAAAATAAATTAAATAAAGTCAAATAGATTGTGAAATCAAATTTATTTTTTATAAATCTCATAACATTTAATGGATATACTTCCGCAGAGAGGTGATCATTGATTTAAATGACGTCATCATATAACAGTACTTAATATCTCCAAGTTTCCGAAGTACCGATGCCATCATCTAGTGGTCGAAAAATGTATTACATAATTTTCTTAACATCTGGTACTATTTTAATTAAATCCTTATATTTTTTCCGTAAGACAATAAACTGGAACCATTTTCTACAATGTTGTAGAGCATAATATACTATCGTTAATATGGCGGTACGACATTAGTTCCAATGTCATAAGGCCTAAAAAAAATGTCATATGTCCTAACAATTTTTCCATACAAATTAAAATAGAGTGACATTTTCAAATATTAGGTGTTTCGACATGTTGGGAGTTTTGTCATTTGTTGTTGGGACTTTTGTCATCCATATTAGAAGTTTTGTCATTTCTTAAGAATGTAGAATTTTGTAATTTCTGAATTTTAACGATGGCTTTGAGTAGGGCATAGAATTCATGTGTGTATAGTTAAAGAATAAGAAAGCAACAGTTTCTCTTAATATGATTTGTTTTTATTTCGTTGTTCAGGCGAAAGGTCATTTACTAAATATATTATGTATCATTTGCTGCAATTTAAAGGTCAACATTTTAATGCTTCCATGTAAACATTTAAAAATTTGTGGAAATTGTCTTCTAAAGCTTCAAGCTTTAGCTATTTCAAATGCCGAGCAGTTTATTAAGTGCTCATATTGTCGCCAAGAATTGCAAAACACCATAACTGCTGGTTTTAATTGACCGTTTGATGACATAATTTTATTTTATTTTGCTGAACCCATTTTTTTTTATTAAAATATATATATATAGATATATATATATAATAAATATACTCCATATATTTTTTAAAAAAATTTCTTTCATTTATTTGCTTTATTTTTAGTTTTGTTGTTTGTGTTTTATTCTTAGTTTTTACAAGTTTGTGTTAAATCTTCTGGAAAAGAGAATATGCCACTTTTTCAAAAGTCTTAAAAATTATTAAAAATTTTTGTTAAAGTTTTGCAAAAAGAGGTATGTCCCCTTTTTCAGAAGGTTGAACAAAAATTTTTAACAGTTTTGTAAAACTTTTGGAAAAAGGAGTATGTCCCCTTTTCCAGAAGATTCCGTTACGAAACCTTTTACCATTGATATAATTCCTAATTAAAAATTAGGAGTTGGGACCAAAAATTGAGACCAATGTCGTACCTCCCCTTAATATACATCTTGTTTTATCTTAATTCGTACTCCTGTTTCTGAGATATTGCAGTTCAAAGTGAAAATTAAAAAAACAAAAAATCCAACTTTCAAAATAAAGCCAATATACAGAGTGTGCAGGACTCAAGTACGCGCACTGTACTCAGTGATTGGGGGCATTAAAACAAACAAAATAAAAATTAACGATTTTTTAAAGACTTTTCATAAAAAAATCTATAACTTTTGAACGGCTTGATGTAGAGAGATAAAAAAACCCATTTTGTAGAGTAAGTTGTCAGCTTTAATTTGTTTGTACTAATAGTCTCCACATACTCACCAGTTACAAAGTTATGAAGGTTTAAAATGATTTAAAGTGAAAAACTTATGTTTTAAACTCAATTTTCTTTTGAAACAATCTGTATTTGGGTTACTTTTTATAAAATATTTCGAAACAGCTTTTCAAGCCCTATAATTAGTACCTAATAACATTTTCTCTATGTCGAACTGTTTTTCAGATATGAAGAATAGAAAAGTGTGTTATACCAGACAAAATGTGTTAACATACTTTTGAAAATAACACAATTTTCTATCGTGATTGAAAATAACACAGCGAATGAAAATAACACACTTTTCTATTCTCTATATTTCAAAAACGGTTAGACATAGAGATATAAGTATCAAAAAAAAAAATATATCATTAATTACAACAATTTTAAAATTCCTTAATTTCATTTTCTTCTCAAATAACAATAATTTTATTTCCTCTTTAATTATCAAATTATTACTTATTCTTAAAGCTACATTTTCAATATACTACATAGAATTATTTTTTTTTTTATGTTATTATTTAATTTACTACATTTACATTTCCAATTATAACAAAATCTCCAATTTTCTTTTAAATAAGCAGTAGGAAGTTCCATTTTTTAATTCATCTGTTAAATTATTATAAGCCATTCAACTTACATATACACAATTATTTTTTTTTTGCTCATCTGTTCGGAAGAAAGAAAGATAAAAGTTATTGCGGTTCTTAGTATTAAGATTATGCATGTCAAAATTACGATTTATTAAAAAGTTGTGTTTAATTAAATTGTTAACTATTTTAAAAGCTAGAAAATACACTTCTCTCTTGCAAATATTTTCAAAGCTTAAATATTTAGGCGAATAAATTAAATTTGTAAGATATCTGATTGGGAAATTATTAATTGTTTTAACTGCTCTTTTATGTATTATATCTAATTTTTTTATATAGATTTGTGAAGTGTTACTTCATATGGGATTTAAGTTGACTAAATTTGAACAAATATAGGACGAAATAGCAAAGTTAGATGGCAAGAACATATAAATCACATTATTAAGAAGGTTATAATGTTAACATATAATGTTTTTTATTAAAGTATTTTCTTAATCTTTTTAAGATAAAAACATATGGAACAACCTTCTTAATAATGTTATTTATATGTTCTTGCCATCTAAGTTTGCTATTGATAATGAGTCCTAAATAGTTAAAATTCTTTACTAAATTAATTTGAATATTTTTATAGACAAAGCTTGTGAAACGAATAATTTTATTTTCAAATATTTTTTAGCAGCCACTCCTCAATATACTCAAGTTATGTATAATTAAATCCTTTATTTCTTGTTCGCTACCTGAAGAATATTTTATTATTGCATCATCAGCAAAAAGCTGTAATGATCCTTTTAATTCTAGCCTGGCTATATCACCTATATAAATTTTAAATAATATCGGCCCCAAAATCCTCCTCCTCAATATACCCAAGTCATGTATAATTAAATCCTTTATTTCTTGTTCGCTACCTTAAGAATATTTTATTACTGCATCATCAGCAAAAAGCTGTAATGATTCTTTTAATTCTAGCCTGGCTATATCACCTATATAAGTTTTAAATAATATTGGCCCCAAAATTGACCCTTGGGGGACACCTTTTTTATATGTTTTATATCGCTGAACGTGTCATTACATCGCGTAAGTTGAAAATTTCAAATACAATGAATACATTTTTCATAGATGTCACAAAAATTTTAAATACCTCAACAGACCCTATTGATGAAAATTATTTGGCAACCTTTTCAAAAAAATATTTACGAGGATTTAGTTTTAACACCCACCACACAAATAAAAGTTGCCAAATGTCCAAATGTTAAGTGTCCAGTTGCTGAATGTCATTTTACTAACTGTCCACTTTGCTAAATGTCTTTTTGTTAAATATCTCTTTTGTGAAATATCCACTGCTCAAATGTCCAGTTGCCAAGTGTACCGTACCGTTTATTAATCACTTTCAATAAAAATTACTTTAAAAAAATACTAATGTTTTAACTTTTGATGTTTTACTTTCTATGTTTTTACAATTTCTCTTCTTCTTTTATAATAGAAAAATAATAGTTTCAGATAAAAAAAGAAAAGAGTTCATTCACCCTTGAACTTGAATTTATGAGTAGGTAACTCTGCACTTTGGGATGGGAAAAAAATTTGACCCATATCGCACGACATGCTGACCTACATTTTGATTTATGGGTTTAATGTAGGTCATGCTTGGTTAGTACGTCAAGAACTTGTTTTGATCGTTTTGGTTTAGGTTTTAAATTAAGTTGTATGTGTGGGTTGTTAACTTATAAGTTCCAAATGGTTGTATAGTAGGAAGTCAAGTGTTAAACAATTTAAAGTAGGGTCGGCCCTTAATAAACAAAATTGTATAACTGAAGTTTAAATACTAGGCGCACATATAAAAGTAGTAAGAAAATGTCTTATATGAAAATAAAAAACAGAAAAAAATTTTTTATTTTTAAATCTACACCGCATCTTTAAAATTGAAAAGAAAAAGTGTAATCCTGTTTTTTTTTTTTTTTTTTGTTAGCATAAAGAAAAAAATTAAAGTAAGATATAGATTTTTTTTTTTTTTGCTTACATAAAAATGTGGTCTCTTCTGGATAGAAGAATTTATAGAAGAAAAGAGAAAACGAAAGTCATTAATTAGCTGACTGCAAGTCGTGTAAGATATTTTTTTATTTTTTAATTAAGAATGTTCAGAAAATATGAATAAAAAGAAAACAAACAGCAAATCAAAAACATGGAACTGATTAACTAAATATATACTCTTTACTCTTGATATACATTTAAGTTTTTTTGTTTTTGTATGGAATAAAAAATAATTCAAAAATTTCTAGTTTTAAACTAAAAAAAAAATTTAAGACTTCTTTTTGTTATTGTTAAATTAATATACGAGTACACAAATCACTAGTTATCTAGTCAAAGTAAGGAATTGATATAAAAATAATATAATGTAAAAGTTGAGTGATTCTATGATAGTATAGTTCCTGGTTTTTAAAAATTACAATATTCTAGTAATAAAAAGATAATAATTAATAATTTATTAAAATTCTGAAAAATGTAATGATCATAAAAGAAATCGAAAGTATAGAACTGTATAATATGTATGTAAATAATGTCTACTTTTACATGTAGAATTTTTTTGTTTAAATCTTTATTACATTCTTAAAAATTTTAAATTAATATACAAACAAATATTTTTACAATACAAATAAAAATGTTCAAATTTGAATGAATACTATTTTGATATACTTATCAACATTTGCTTTTTTCTGTTATATCCATACGGTAAAGAACTACCATCTTCATTAAATTTTCGTTTTTCCGATTTTGGTTGATATTTTTTTATTTCGGGAATCGTAAGTACATCATGATTTTTATTTCGACGAACATTTTCTGAAATGACGTATGTGTCTGCACTATTCAATGAATTTAAAACTGCTGCATTTATGCTATTAAACTTAATTTTTAGAGAAGCATCATAACTAAGAGAGAATCCTTTAACTTTACAAACAATTTTTTCTGTATTATCTTTTGTACAGTAAATTTTGTAAGCATAGAGTTGAGGTATTTGAAGATAGATTTCCTCGTAAACGAGGAAAATGAATTAATTTTAAAAGAAGAACGTGGTGATTTTCAATTCGCCACAAAACAATAATTATAGTTTAAGCTTTTATGTTATATCATTTATAGAATAAGAATTATTATATATTAAGAATTATGTTTTTATATTAAGAATTTTATATAAAGATTTGTTCAATAAAAAATTTTATTTCAAATAAATTTTGTACTGTTCTAAATTTATTTTCATTTTTCAGATGTTAGAATTTTATTTTATTTTTCAGATTTTAAGATTTTATTTTATTTTTCAGATGTTATCAAGTTTTATTTTTATATAAAGAATTTGTTCAATAAAAATTTCATTTCAAATAAGTTTTGTTTCTTAATTTTATTTTATTTTTCAGATGTTAGCAAGTTTTTCAGATCTTTATTAAAGTTTTATTTTACAGATATAAAACAATATTTGTTGAATATATCCATGTGTTATGTTTTTCGTCAAACCCAAGCCATTTAACAAAAACTTTATTGCCTTTTTTCTTTAAAATTTTCTCGACAGGATATACGTTTGTGTGTTTAACAGATGTGAGTTCCTCCTCATAAAATCCACCAAATATTGAATTATTTTTATAATCAACCAGCTGATATGTGATCGGAGAGGTAGTGCTTACTTTGATAATTTTAAAAATTTCAGTAGACCAATTCGGTTGATAACCTTTTTAAAAAGTTTTTTTGTATCTACGTATTCTTACATATTCTCCAGCTATAATGGTTCAGCATAAGCATATTTAGAAAATATATCTATAACGGTTAAGATATATTTAAAACCTTTGTTAAATTTTCCATAAGGAATCATTTCCACTAGATCAGTTTGCCAGGTATCATTTCCACTAGATCAGTTTGCCAGGTATCATTTACTCCTTTCTGCTTGACTTTCCTTCTAAGATACCTTTTTCTAGCTGGTCTATGTATTTCTTTTACTACTTGAGATATTGACATGATTTTTACACCATCTAACTAGTTTTAAAAATCCAATTTTACATTTCTTTATTTATATACTCTGAAAACTTAAAAATTTTGACTGTATTCTACAGTATATAATGCGGTTCAATTTTACTGGCAAATCATTTTTAACTCAATTTTTGTAAGATATTTTACAAAAATGGCAGCTGATTCAACAACATTTCCATTTACTGAGGAAACTGCAATAGTCAGTACACAAAATGAGGTTCAAGTTGATGAAATTACATCTATTGTAGATGACGAGGAATTAATGGAAACTGAAGAATTCATACCACCGTTTCAAGTTTTAGATGAAGATACAGATGAGCAACAAATTTGGGAAATAAATAACCAAGAAGGAGATCCTGACTATTTTGCAGAATTTTTTAGAAATAATTTATAGCCTAAAATAATATATAAGAATATTTGTATAAATGTATATGTATCTATAAGTATTTCATAATAAAAACAAATTAAATAAATTTTACAAATTTTTCATTTATTTTTGTTCTTGACTAAAATATTACAAATTTTATTTTCTAGTAGTACAGGTATTTCAAAAAACAATCTAGAATAATTACATTGAACGCTATAACGTTGTATTGGAATATATATTTCTTCATGCAATTTCATAACATGCTTTTCTTGACACGTTTTCATATATTTAGTAACATATTCCCGTACATTTCATTTAGCACTTTTATTGTGTATCATTGAACAGCTTGAAGAAAATCATTTAAGTTGTAAAATGTGTCAGCTTCCTCCTTGTTAATACTAAGACATCGGCCAATAACAATTCTTAACCCATATTGTAAACATAATTTTGTATTCTTTATTGATTGTTTCGAGTACCTTTCACAAAATTGCTGATGGAACTTACACCAATCATGATATTTTAAAATAGCTGGCTTTTTTCTAATACGGTGAAAAATGCAAGTTGCTACAAGAGATTCTGTATCAAAACTAAAAAGAACTTTTAATGACTGATTTCTGTTGAGAAAATATGTATAGCTCAACATCAAATTTGTGTTCGAACCTTGATCTTCCATTACTACGTTTTAACTAAAGCTTTTTAATATTAATTGTATTGCTTAGGTACGCAAGATTGTGAAAAATTTGAATTTCCAAATAAATTATAGAACATATTAATAATCAGATTGTCGTTTTCTATATGATTATCTTTGTGAAATTCATTCAAAAAAGTTTTCATACTTAAACCAAAACATCTATACCAGCCAAAAACGCAACAGTATTGCCCACATACATCTGAAAGAATACCCTGTATCTGCTTATTATTAAAAACTATGCACTGATTTTTCAAGTATCCCAAAATTTCCGATTTATCTGGAACTCCACCATACGAATCAAAATATTCTGTGCAACCATGCTTTGGAATATAAAGGGCAAACCAATGTGTTCCCGGATCTTTTATCTTGTCAATGCTTACAATTAAAAAAGTTGGTTTTTCTATTATTTTTGGAATTTTGTCTAAAGCAGAAACTCCCTTAAAAAATTTGTTTGTAAATTTGTTACATTTTAAAACACTAATTATTTCTAAAGTGTTCATGATTCAAACTGACTCAAATCATACACTCTACTTATTTCATTAATGTAGTTCATTAAAAACTCCTTTTTTATTTTTTCATTTGTTATAATAACATCAAATTTTTCTAGTATTGTCTTAATTCTTTATTAATTTTATCATTATATACAGTTCCGAAAGAGTAATTTTCAAAATTTTCATTTATAATTTCTTTGGTTGGAAATTTGTAAGTAAACTCTTTTACAAATTTTTTACAAGGTTCTTTAATTCCAACTAAACAAATATCTTTTACAAATAAAATATTCTTATCATCACAACAAAACTTCACATCCACAAATGCACAGGACGATGACATCTTGTCGAATATTCAAATACATGTTTCAGTATTCTATTTATAGATTTGTAAATATATTTCGATTTTCATCAATTTGTATGCTTGCATCAAATTGTCCATAAACAATAGCAGTGTGTGTAGATGTAAGTGGTTTTGATAGCCTTACCTCAATTCTAACCTTACCCTGGTTTAGTAAACCTTTGCATACTTCATTTCCAGATGCATCTGGAGTCAAATCAAAAGCTAGTATAAAAAACCCATTACTAAACATAGACTTTGTTATCTGATGATCTTATCATTGTGGTAAATTCCAGTTCCTGAAAAAAGTGTACTGTATGCTATTGTACAGGAATTATTTTCATTTGAAAAACTGGTTTCCATTGCTGAATTAGGTATTTGAACACCATTTGCGTTTAACACAAATTGTGAAATATCAAAATGTTTAAAATTGTATGGGTTTTTTGATCTTTTTCCAGAGTAACCCACAGTTTGGGAACTGTCCAATAAAAACATTATCAAGCGATATTGACGAGCTGTTCTTTGGAATTGTAAAACTTTTTACTTCAACGCGTTTATAATTATATTTAGCATTGGAATTCCCAAGAACAGCATTGTGTGCTAACAGTACGCTTGGATTAACAGTAACATGTCTCATAAATAGCGTGGCTTCTATAATTTTTAATTGTGATTCATCAGAATCGTCTGCAAAAAGATAAAAATCTGGTTTTTCAAGTGTTAAAACTATACGAATGTCAACATTATTTATAAGTAGAGTAGGTTGATCAAACATATCTACGTGTAGTTTACCCATAAGTTCCACTACATTGCTATTATGATACAAGTTTTGGCACTCTTTTGAACCATTGTTATCAGATTTAGCTATATTTGCTTTATCTAAAATCCATCCTGCACATTCTAAATGCGTTGTAGCGGCATCCGTACCATAATTTAATAAAGATTCAATATAAGCTCTATAGTGATAATTTCCATCAAACGGTGTTATATTTTTACCATTTAATTAAACAATACATTGTTTTATTAAGGAACGTAAAATGTTATTAACTACACTTGGTTGTATTATTATTCTTCCTTCAGCATTTTTATCATTATTCCATTGCGTTCCATCTTTCTTTAAGATCTGTACTTTTAATCTCAAATATGTAGAAGACAAATCTCTATATGTATCGCCATGACCCAGTGAAAGAAATTCAATAGTTGAAGGGTTGTCTAAAGAAGCAATAGGATTGTAGGAAACTTCTTCAGATCGTAAAATGCTAGACCGAATGGTTTGGGTTTTAAAAATATCCAACTCAAATTTCATATACTCAACCATAATTAATTAAAAATATCTTTTTGTTTCTTTTTGTTGTTATCTTTGCGTCGTTTTGACGTAAAATAATTTAAATTTTTAATGAATGGTCTTTTATAGCTTTTCGTTTTCTTTTTACCAGAACCATACATTTCATTCAGTTTTCGTACGCCACCACCTCGTACATTTTTAAAAATCTCTTTACTACGATCTTGCATAACTTCTTTTACATTTGCACCAGATGCAATATCAGATAAAGCATTGATACCAGAGTTAATAACCTCTTTTTTCAAAATATCAGCGCCTGAAGTAAATAATGGTTTCAAATATCTAAAAAGTCCCTCAAAAAAGCTTCCCAATCCACTACCTCTTTGAAAAGGTACGGTTGAATGTAATAAAGGGCCAATGTCATCAAGTCCTCTACCAGATTGAATTAAATAATACTTATAGTATACTCTCCCCATAATGAATAAAATAAAATAATATATAGTTTTGTAAAATCGCTTTTATTTATACTTTTATAAAATGTAATACAATTTTTGTTGGAATTGAACTATTGGAAAAGTTTATTTTTTATCCATATTTATAACATAAAAGTAATGAAATGTTATTAAATGATTTCTCCACATTGCAATATTGAATATTACTGAATTGTTTTACAGTATCAGTGAAAGAATTTTGTATGTTAACAGATCTTAAACACCTTACATCTTTATCACCTATTTTTTGCGGTTCAATTATGTCTGTGTATATAAAAAACATATCTGGTTTACTAATGGGAATCAATTGTACACTATCTATAAAAGTTTTGAAAGCTTCTATTACACGTGATTTATATTTTTTAAAATCTGTAACTTTAAAAGATACTTGATTGAAACATGTTGTCAAAAGTCCTTCGAGGACATAACCGTAATTTGCTCTTATTTTTATATCTATTTTAGGCTTAGTAACACATATTGTGTTGTAATTTAAATTTTTAGGCATCTCTTCAGCTTTTGTTGGTTGTGTATAATGAACTTCATCGTTTATAAAATTAAAAATTCCCCATTTTAAGTGGACGTATATTTTGAATTAGTGTTGGTAGTAGAAAAACTTTCCAGTCGCATATCATTTGTTTTTCTATGTATGGAATATATGATGTTCCAACTCCAATCATAATTATTCTGCATACCTTTAATAAATATTTGAGTACTTTTTTCCCATTCTTCACCATACACATTTGGAACGAAATCATTAACATACATTTCTGAAATCCGACTTTCCACCTTGAATCACACATGTATTTATTCATTTTATTTGCAAAAGATGATAATGAATTTTCTGGATAATAGTTCATAGATGAATCACTGAGTAAAGTGACATAAAATTCATCATTTACTTGTATGTTGTCCATGAGCTTGCGAATTTATTCTTACGAATTGGAAAATTAAGTTCTGTTTGAGTATTACCTACTGCTGACCTTAAAACACGTTTTGATGAATTATTCAACTTTTTGCTATTTATAGTTTTTTCGTTTTTCGTTGGTGGGCTTGGGCTATCTAAAGGAACAGTTATAATGTCTCCTGTATCAGTTTCAAAAATTTGTACATTTTGATTTCTAATTGATTTTCTTTTTCTAAGACGTTCTCCAACTGAAGCAGCTGACAATGCTTTTGTTAAAACATTTTCCTGAATTTCATCATCAAATACTTCGTCATTAGCTTCTTTTTCATATACTTCTTCTTCTTCAGGAACAACTTGTATTCCAACATTCTTATATTCAGGATTGCGATTGAGTTTCCGCATCTATATACATTGGTTTTGCAGGAGTTTGAGTACCTTTTGTTTAATTTTTATAATTTATTTATAAAATTTTATTTATTTATATTTAAGCGTAATTTTTATTTTCTCCTCTTTATTTCTAGGAAGTTGTCGTTTTTTGTTTCTTATTTTAAATAGATTTTGTCTGTATAAATACCATTTTTGAGTGTCCGTGAGATGTTTATTTAACAATATTTTTTTCATATTTTTATCCAACTCATCAAGTTAAACGTCCGCATTTTGCTTCATTTTCTCATAAATCTCAGGTTTTAAAATTATCATTTTATTAAATGTTGTATTATTCATTTTATAAAATTTCCGATTATCCCCGATAGTATTGCACCAAGAAGTGTAGGTAAAAATCCACCACGTTGAATAATAATTTTTCTTTTGATTTTTTCTTTTGATTTATAGATTTTTTCCGGCAAATAAATGATCTTAATTCTTTTTTATACTTTCGTAATTGGGTTGTTGCTTTTTTACTCAGATTACAATTACCTTTTAAAATATTTAAAGAAATTTTGCAAAATGTTTTTATTACTTCAGGGTCACAGTGTTTTATAATTACTTTCTGGAATTTTGGTTTAGAGATTTTTAATAGGTGCAATATATGTCGATTGGTCTTCAAACGTTTCATATTCCTCCCCAAATTGTTCTAATTGATCTCTCGTACAATAACACAAACTTTTCCCAAATATATCACTGATCTCTCGTACAATAACACAAACTTTTCCCAAATATATCACTTCTTAATCGAAATATATCATTAACGTCTTGAGTAAGATCTATTAATATATAGCCATATGGAACTAACGTCACATCATTATATACTTTTTCAAATGCTTTAATTTGATTATATTTGGCGAGGTAGAGGTAATATCTGCGATTTATCTCTTGGATTTTTGAAAAGTGCTAAATATTTACAGTTGAGTGAAATATCTCTTGAAAATTTACCCTGGTGAAAAACATTTTGTGTTACAAATATTACAGATAAATTTCTATGATGTAATCCTCTAGTAAATAAATCACATATAAACTTATCATGAGAACTTAACATCATATCATCGATAATAACTAACAAAGGTTCTTGATTATCATTAAAATCTGGAATAGTGTTACAATATTCAACATTTTTCATATATAGTGGAACAGCATTTTTGTCTGGATTACCCCAATTAATATTATTAATATGTGGTAGTATATTTTCTTCTTTATATTTTATTAAATTACGAATAAATGTGGTTTTACCACAGCAGGATGGCCCCGCCACCATTATTGTAAATGGGTGAAACAACATAGTTGTATTAGTTAAAACAATCATTGCTAACCTATATTTATATGAACAGCTCTTTTTCGAAATGAATATAAATGTAAATTTAGTTATTTCATTGAACTTTCTTTTACAAACCTTCGACATGGTTAAACAAGTTTTTATAGTTGACCTACAAATTTTTGCAAGGAAATGAAAAACAATATTTCCTAAGAGAGTTATCCATACTTGAAAAAGGAAGTTTAATTCCAACTGTGTTTCATTGTGTTTCATTTCATCATTTCAAAGCACCGTACCTCGCAGAAGAGCTTAGTCAAGATGTGAAATATAATAACCAGTATTGCGAAAATATAATAAATGGACTTAAATGGAATAACGGTTTAGTGGAATATTTAGATGTAAAATGTACATTAAAACACTATTTACAGTCAGCGGAAAAAATTTATGTTAAAGGAGAACAAAAAAAACTTTTCCTTCAAAAGTATATTGACAGTGTTAAAATAGAAGATCTAAGCAGAGACTTGCCATCATTACAAAAGATTGAAAACTCTAATTCAAATTGTCCTATACACTTATCAAACAAGAGTTTCAGATGTGCTGTTAAAAATTGTATATATGCATCTTTTAAAAGAAAAAATGTTAGATTAAGACCTTCAATTTTCATACTTGCACAATATGAATTTAAATAACAAAAAAAAAGTTTACTTCAACATAAAACAAGAAATTCACGTTATGCATGTAAGGGTCTATGCTTACAGATCAGCAAGGAAAGGTCATTGGGAAGAATACGCACGTGATAGAAGTAGATTTCAAAGACGTATAGAAAAAGTTGGTCTCGCTATTTCTAAAATCTTAACATCTGATCATCGTAAAAAAGTTTTCCAACACAGATTTCATTAAAATTGTAAAATATTTTCAAATACAAAATTATTTCAAACATATAAATAAATTTGTTTTATTTTTGTTTTCAGATAGGTACCAAAAGCAATTAACTTGCCTTTTTGATTCCTTACAGTATATAATATAACACAATAATAACAAAACCAAGTAAATCAAAGATTTCCGGTTATTTTCTCAATGTTATTATAGAACAGAAAAAATCTTACATAACAGAAGCACCTATAATTCCATAATTTTTATGTTTTTATTTTGCAGCTTTAAAACTATAATAACAACTTACAACAATTATTGATCTTCTTTAATAAACAAAAATACACTTTGTACCTACTTCTTGTTTACGTTTTGTTTTTATTTTTATTATTTACATCTTGGTATTCAAAAGTACCTATGAATATTTTTCTTATTAAATAATAAAAACAAGTTTTTTTCGTTTCTTTTATATCTCCTTTTACGTATGTAGGTATATTTTATTAAGCATGCGATTTTGCACAATTTAAAAAAATAAACTTGATTTGACCTGAAAAAAATCATCTTTCTATTTGTATGATATCCTATTACAAAGTATCAATGAATTTATTGAAAAACCTAAATATCCTAAACTTGTTCAGTTCATTAACCTTGCCTAACAACTTCTACAGTACCAACAACCTTCATTTCCTACTATACAACCACTTGAAACTTATAAGTTAGCAGCCCATGCTTATAACCTAAACCAAAACAAACAAAACAAGTTTTTGACCTACTAACCAAGAATAACCTACATTAAACCCATCAATCAAAATATAGGTCAATGGGCGTGGTCTTCGGTGCGATATGGTATGATTTTTTCCCATTCCCAAATGTGCAGGATTACCTACTTAGCTGCAAGATAATTGCAAAAATAAACATACAATACACATTATTTATAAATTTATATGTTTCAATTAAACAACCTTATAAAGTTATTTAATCCTTTTATTCATTTTTAAATTTTACTAAGCGCCGCCTTTTGAGCTCATTTTCAAGCTACTACAATTAAAATTTAACAATTATTCAAATTACAATAAGAACAACACCAAAAATTTAACAGTGACTAAAAATTCGAAAACAAAAAATAATTTAATTAAACATTGTTGCAATCACAACCATAATCAAATTTGTATATTTTAATAAATTTAACCTATATGTATATATATGTATGTCTCTTTATACCCGTACGATAAGGATCGGGTATATTAAAATTGCTCCTCCGTTTGTAACCTCGAAATAAGCTAGTTGGATATACCTTCAAAGGTATGGATCGGATCAAAATCAAATTCTAAGTAGATAAAACTTTTTCCGTCCGTCCGTCAGCAAGATAACTCAAAAACTAAGAAAACTGGAGTATTGAAATTAACACAAAATATTCTTACAACAATTTATAGGTTCGTAATTTTTTTGGTTGAATTCCAACCAAAACTTCGGGTAGCTCTCGAACACCTAACTTTTAGATCCCCACATTTTATTTGAAAGAGAGCCATGAAATTTTGCTGATAGATATCATAAAAATATTAATTTTATTATTAACAACTTTTTTCTGTAGCCTCACCCGTTACAGAGCTCCAGCTACCCAAAGTTCGAAAAAGCTCTATATTTAAATTGTTATAACACAGATTGTTTAAGATATATCTTCAATCTGATTATTCTGAACGATTAGGTGCTATTATGAGCTTTACAAACATGTATATAATAAATAAATACTTGTGCTATACGGTGTCTTAATTTACCGTTATGCGAAACTGAATTATTGCAAAATCGTTTAACCCTTCTATCTTCTAAAAGGTTTAAGTTGGAAACTTGAAAGTTTGATAGAAGTTAGATCTTTGAAAATAAGTATGTGTCATTTCAGAAAATTTTTTTGTATCACCCCCCTTAAAGGAGCTTTAAGGGGTCAAAAAATGAGAATTTCCTGTTTTTAAACACCTGTTAAAATTTTTTTGAATATAAAAATTAAAGCTTCAACATTATACTCTTATTTCTGTTAACAACTTTTTTTAATAATATAAGATTACTTTATAATTGACGAAAAAGTTACTTGATTTTTTCAAATTTTCTAACAAATTACTTTAACGAATTTTTTGCATTTTGTTTTACTTGTAATTTGAAATTGTTGAGGATATAATGCTTAGTACAAAAAAATGTAAATAAATAAACAACATAACCGTTGCTTGAAGAATTTTTATTTATATGATATTGATATACATACATACTTATATAATATCATATTTCTTATTTACATATCGTATATGTCACTGATGAATGAATGATAAGAGTATAGATGTATATTATATAGCAGCGTATTAACATGCATATATGTATTTTATTGTACTTATAAGAAATTATTCCATGAATGGAAATATTTTTAAAGAAATATTGCAATGTATGGCGATATACTTATAACAATATATAATATTTAAAATTATATTTACTATTTTGTAATTTAATACACATTTACCGCTTACTATTAAATCGTGCTATAGAATATTTAAAAAAGTTTGGATTGATAATCGTTATGTGGAAGGTTAGAATCTGCTTTTGAAAAATGTATAAACATATAGTTTGAATATATGTACAACCCATAGTTCTAGAAATTATAAAATTCACCGAAATTATTTTAAAATACCAAAATATTAAAAAAATAATATTGTAAGCAGAGTGACAAGCTGTGGACATACTAACGGTTCGTACGGGTATCTAAGAGTTGACAAAGGCAACTGCATTCTTTCTCGTGCAGGTTACACGTCATATTTTTCAAATAGAGAAAATTCATATGGTGGTGTCGGAATTTATATAGATAATAGAATAAGTAGCACCGAAATTGCAAAAATGAACTTAATAACTCTACTATTTTGGTTGTAAAGCTTTTAAAACAGAATATGAACGTTATAGCTGTTTATAAATCTCAGGAAACTAACATTTGTGATTTTAATATCAAAATGGAAGAATATATTACAAAGTTTAATAATTCCTTAATACTTGAAGATTTTAATATAAATCTTTTAAATAGAAATAATAGTGATATTAGAAATTATATAGATAATATTCTAAGTAATGGTTTTGTAATTTATAACAATATTTCTCCAAAGTATGCTAGAATAGGTAAAACGTCTAGAACTATAATAGATCATTTTATCACTGACCTTATAAAAAATTAATTCGATTTTCATATTTTAAACTCTTCCCTATCTGATCACCAATCATTCTTCATAAGTATAAATCACAAATTTGCCTTCGATAATTATGTAGATACCAAAACAATTTTAAATTTTAATATGGTTAAAGAAAATATTTGTAATACATTTGCATAAAGTATATAAAATGTATTATGTGTTTTACTATATGTGTTATATTGTATCACATTATTTGTTATATTTGTTATACTACTATATTGTTATATACATGTTCTACTACTACTTTTATTACACTTATTATAAGTTGCATTATATAATAAATAATTAAGATCAGTCTTAAAAGTAAAGTCATTGGTTTAATTATAATCAAACAATCATCTGGGATAGGCTGCATTCATATAGTAATTTTAATACAATTGTAAAAGATTTTTCTAATTTAATTATTGCAAATACAACAACAACCAATAAAAATTGTAAAAAGAAAAAAACATGAATGGATAATTGAAGAAACCCTCCACTAAATGACAATTAGAGATTCATATCATAAGTTTAAACAAAAATACTATAACGACGTCCATGTGGAGAGAACTCTATAATGAAAGCAAAAATTAGGTCAAAAAATTAAATTTGCAAGCAAAAAAAAAGTTTTGTCAAGAGGAAATATCGAGAAACAGAGGTTGTAGTCGAAATCTTTGGAAGCTATTTTAAAATATTATGTTCGACAATAATGATTCAGTAAAAAATTCCATTAAACTAATAGAAGATAATAATTAAAAATATTCCAAAGATTTTAATTGCAATTTTTAATTGACTCCAACCCTCCAACAAATCTAGATGAAGTAAAATTAATCATTAATTCCTTAAAACCTGCGACAGGCTACGATATCACCCATACTAGTTAATTTCATAAATTTGTCCTTTGAAACATTTTCTTTTCCTGAATCTTTAAAATCAGTTATGGTATTACCAGTTTTCAAAAGTGGTAATACCATAGACAAATCAAATTACAGATCCATATCAATTCTTATTCTTCTTGAAATTTCTGTGAAGCAGCATCTGCATGCATTTATGTTAAATAATGATTTTTTGCACAACGAACAGTATGGGTTTGAAAAGAACTCGAATACAACTGCAGCTTGTCTGAGTCTAACCATAAAGAAGCTATACTATATAGAGTACTCATCTAGAACAAAATTTTTTGACCACTTTTTCAATTTTACTTTATCTAAATTTACTCCACTACCAATGCATACTGTAATATGCATACGCGTATAATGTAATACATATAGGTACATATTTATAGGTACATACTTGAAAAATGAAAATATGTAAATGTGATATACCTATGCTTCGAAAATATTTTTGATTTGAAAGCGTTTTATTTGAAAGAGATGAATGTAGTATAAAAATGTCGCAATTGAGAAAACAGGGTAAAATTTAGTAAGCAATAGTGTTGAATTTAAGTTTTTTGATTTGATTTTCATCAAATCAATTGATTTTTATTATTTTAATAGATTCTAGAAAAGAATATATATTAAGAAAAAAATAAAAAGTTAGGACAGAAAAGAATAAAGTTAATTTTTTAAAGTTTTAAGTTTTTAAAAATTAAAAGCTAAAACAATAAAAAAAAATAAATAGGTATAAAATAAAATTACATTAGTTGAATTAATTAACATAATATTAATATTACAAAACATATAACAAAAACATTAAACAAAAAATATACTAAATAACTAAATTCAATTATCCAAGACAATTCATAGTTTCTACAAAATTCAAGTAGCTGGTCCATTGAAAATTTAAAAAAAATAATAAGTACCTATACATTTATAAATTTAGTTTTGCACTTTTAAACACTTTAATAAATATGCTCCCTTAAAATTTTTATTACCAAACAAAAATAACAACAAAGAGAAAAAAGAAGTGCGTTCGAATAAAAAAATTTATAAAAATATAAACTTACAAAATACATATTATATACATATATATGTATATACGAACATTCATTCAAAAAAAAATTAATTTAAAAGCATGCATATACTTTTCTTTTTTTATGTATATGTGCCTATTTGCACTATTTGCCTATGCATTTCTATTTCTACTTCTTTTCTCTGTTGTATTGTTACTTAACTTATTATTATACAACTATACTATAGTATACAATACAGTCACACAAAATATCCCACCTGATGTATAATACTATAAGCAAATTTGGATGTTTCGTGCGATTGCATTTATTATTATTTAAATACATATATACTAAAAATATCAACACAATCGCACGTCAAAATCGTAGAAAAATGCTTAATATTTTTGTTCTACGTGAGTTCTCTATATAGTATAATTTCTTTATGGTCTAACAGCCTTCAAAAAATATTGACGAAAAAAATTTTGTTGCATGTGTATTCCTGGATCTCCAAAAAGCTTTCGATTGTGTGAATCATGACATTCTCTTACACAAACTAAAACAAATGAATTTTACCGCAGAACAAGTTGCATTTTTCAAATCATATCTAAATAATAGGCCACAGTCTCTTAAAATAAATCGCTATACAAGTCAGCCAAAAATAAACAGGAAAGGAGTTCCACAAGGCTCTTAACTAGGCCCTGGTCTCTTTAAAATTTATATAAATGATATTTCGTATTTAAACTTAAAAGGTCAAATTCAGCTTTAAGCTAACGATGCCACTTTGAAATATTCTTCTAAGAATGAAGAAGCATTGGTAGATTATATAAAATCCGATTTAAATATAAATATAAAACTGTAGAAATGTGGCTAAATAAACATCGAATGTTATTAAATATTAAAAAAACTAAAATTTTATTATTTGAAAACAAAAAGTGCATGTCTACTAATTTCGTCTTTAATAATAAAAGTATTTAAATTGTAAAGAAATTTAACTATCTCGGATTAATAATTGACAGCGACAAAATGGTGCGATCATGTAGAATTTGTAATAAAAAAAATAACGCCATATATCTTTATTTTAAGAAGACTACGTAGATATTTTAACAGCAATACTCTATATGTAATTTATATATATCCTACATTTTGTCAAATATTCCCTATTTAAACCCTATTTGGAACAAAGCTGCCCAAACAAGTTTAAATAAATTGAACATTATTCAGGAAAAAGCTATTAAAATAATTCATTTTCACAACTTCAGATTTTCAACTAATTTCTATATAATGAAAAATACTTGAGCTTTTCCAATATATGCGCACATATGAGTCATATATAATTGCTTTCAAAATAGTAAATAACTACATTAAACATCATTTTATTCTGAATAGAATGATCGACATCCATAGTTACAATACTAGAAATAAATCGAATTTTTTTTTAAGTCTTTGTAAAACAAATAACCAAAAAAATAACTGCTTGTATAATTGTCTAAAGCTATATAACGAATTACCAAATGATTTGAAGAATATAGTTAGTATTGGCTATTTTAAAAAGGAAATAAAGAAGTATATAATTTTTTAAAAAACAAATGTACTATTTCATTTTATTTTCAGTGGTACTTTTTCATTTTATTTGTATTGTTAAGAAAAGCTAAATTCTACAAATTGGACATTGTCAAAAAACAAAAAAAAAATTAAATTTTAAAAATTAATAAGCCAGACAGCTAGGTACGGCTAAGGCTATAATAAATAATAAATTCTGTAATTCCAACAAACTTCTCTTTTCTTCTTATTTTTTATATACATATTTATTTTAATTCAATTAGAATAATGTTTATGTATACATAATACATAAACTGTAAGAATAAAGTAAGTTGTTGCATTTAACATTATATAATGTAAAATTTTGTTAATCTAAATTATAAAAAAAAATATGAATGAATAAAGAAAAAAAAGAAAAAACAAAACATCGATGTTGCAAAGAAAATATTTGATAAACGGAACTTTTTCAGTCGCTCCGAAAGGTTGTTTTAAACAACTTTTAGTTGTATATATTGAATATTTAAAACAGGTAAATTTTATTACAAATTATATTTAACAATAAAAAACTTATTAAAAATATTAAATTTCTTCAGATTATTCTAATTTTTTATATCTTAATGGATAAAAAATCTGCAGGGAGCTATCAAACATTTATTTTATATTATATTAATAATGAATTATTATATATAAATATTATTATCTTGGAATCTAATGCAATCATTACTGATTTCGCCAATGCATTGTGTAATTCTTTGAAAGGTTCTTCAGGCTGTGAAATTAATTGAGTGCCGGGGTCAATTCACACAAGATATTAAAGTGGAATAAAAGAAGCTGCTAACCTAACGGTAGTTCAAAAGTCGTAGTATATTTAACAACCTTTTTATTTATATTGTATTTTTATAAGTTATAATTTAAAGTTTTAAAATAATTTATTTTTATTTTTAGAAGGCTATTTGAACTGAAAAGCTGTTAAATACGCCTTTTTTAATTACAATTCAAACAAATGTTTAAAAACAACCATAATTCGTTACTGTTTAATTTATAATAGACGTTTAATACAAGATACTATTTTCCTTGCAAAAAAAAGTCCCCAGTGGAGAGGCAGTAACTTGGTTTAAGAATATACCATCTTAGGGGATTTGAAAGGTTTTATCTAACATACTTTATTTAATTTTCAAGTTTAAAGGGTGCATTTTAAAGTTCAGCAACATTTTCATGATGCAACGGCATTTGCAGCAGCATTATTTGGATGCAGCTACATTTGATTATCATGATTATCATTTGGCAACTTTGTTTTGTTACAACAAAGTTCAGCAACATTTTCATGATACAACATTTTAGAATCAACTATATCATGAATATACTTTACTTATCAGTTATCAATTATCATTTCGGTTTTTAACTTCGGACGAGTCGGAGGTGTTATTAATTTAGCGGAAGAAAAATTTTGAATAATAGCTTAAATTACCTATTAATCTGTATAATTGGTAATTAACAATAACGAGCAATAAATAATAACATAAAACGAAAAATAAATTAATACAATAAGTTTTATATCAATAGTAAATTTATTTTATATGGTAAAAAATAAAAATAGTTCACATAGTTTAAAATAATATAAGGTCGTCATCACAAAAATTATTATAGACAATAATTATAATTACAATTTTAATTAAAACTACTTAATATAGCAACAATATGATCTTTTTATATCACAATCAAATACACAAAGAGGAAACATTTAAAACATTTAAATATAAATTTGTAAATTAGTATTAAATAATCTAGTAAAATTGATACTTTTATAAGCACCACAATAATTATTATAGACAATACATATTTAATTATAAATTTCATAAAAGTGATTAATATAGTGATCTTTAAAACACAATATAAAACACAAATGAGTTAAAATTTAAAACATTTAAAATATAAATTATAAATCAGTATTGAATAAATAAATTCATATAATAAATAATTTATTTTAATAAAATTGATAACTTCGTAAACAATAAACAATACACGAGACCCAGATCGACTGATCATTCAAATCATACTATTATTAATATAATGTACCACGTGATTAAATAATAAACAAAAACTATTGATTTTGACATTTGGATATTGTCAAGACAAGTGTTTAAATCAATCAATCAAAATTAAATTAATTCGGATTCCTAGTGGCACTTAAGTCACCTAGCGGCGAAATTAATAAAGTAACAATAAAAAATTATTAATTTACAATAATAAATAAATAATAATTTGATAACTATATAAAGCGTTGGTTCTAAAATTTTCTACAATTAATATTTTTTTTTTTGATATATAAAAAAAAAATAAAAAACAAAAAAATAAAATAATTAAAAAACTAATAAATACAAAAATTACACCTTGCCGTAATTTTTGGATATTATACACGATGGATTTCAAATGCAATGTACCAACTTGTACCAATACTGATCGTAAATTGGAAACGATTACCTGTTGTGGTGTTTGTTCTTCTTCTTTCCATGGAACTTGCTTAGGGCTAGAGAGAAACTGGCAAAAATCTAGACTGAGAGAATTTTTTGTCCGCGAACAATGCAAGGATTTACAACTTATTGGCAAAAATTATTTCGAAAAGCTCATGTCCAGATTAGACTTACTTTATGATGAACGAAACATTCATTAACAAATGTTCTAGAGTAATTCAGTCAAACACTAAGTCATTTACAGATCTTTGCACGCGTATTGAAGTTATTGAATCAACAATACCATTTAATAGTACTGACCCCAAAGAAGTAATCAGTATGAAAACTTCAGACAAAAAAATAAAATTACTAAGGAGCGATTTCCATACTTTCAAAGTTGAATTAAGAGAGACTATTAAAAGCTTTTGTTTTGAATTAACCTCAATGCATGTAAGTAATAATAGGAATCTATTATAAAAGAAATATCAGAGATAAAAAAAATATTGCCACCTTAAAAAACACAATTATTAAAATTCCTCAGTCAAAGAATATTGATAGTTTAGATCCCAAATATCAGTTAAGCGGTGCTTCCGCAGCTCAGATTGATGAAAAGGTTTACAAAGAAGCTGAGAAAATAAATGAAGTAGAAGTAGTTTTAACACAAAATAACGAAGAATTAACACTGATTGAACCGGATTATACATCAATTTATGTAAAAGAGCTGTCATTCTTTATAAGAGAACACCATATTTGCGATTTCCTAAGGCTTAACTTTGATATAAATCCAATTAATTGCAAAAATATTACCCCACGTTCAATAATAAAAAAAGAGCTTCGTATTGCTGCTACAAAATTGACGTACCGAAAGAATCCTGTACTATATTCCTTGCGAAAAATAACATAAATAAATGAAAAATCGAGCAACAGCCTCATTTTGTACTCAGAATAGCAACAGTAATAAAGATAACAATAAGGCGGGAACGAATGGTAACAGTATTTACAACAGAAGTTTAATTAATACTAATATAAATCACAAATCTAACTTAAATTTGAATACCAACAATAAATATATTAATCATCAAAAAGAAAGCTTTATTAATAACAAACTTAATAAAAACAATAATAATTATAATAATAGTAATAATAATTATAATATTAATAAAACTAATTTTAACAAATTAAGAACTCGAGAAAATGCTTTTAATAACAACATTACTTTTTTCTCTCATGTAGAATGAATTTAGAATGAATATAATTTCAAATCACTCATTAAACAAATTTAATAGACATAATTCGCATAAACAAATGAAACAAGTTACATTGGATAAACAAATTTCAAATTATCCCAAATTTAACAAAAGAGAAACTATAATACCAGCAAACTATATTAATCCATTATATCCACCGACGGTTCGATTGACCAAGTGGTTTGCACATGATACAGAAAGTCACTTTGTTCTCTCTCGTTTACGTGATCACCGAGTTTATGAAAATGTAAGATTATATTTAGCTTATTTACATGATCAAGTTGATCAAGTTAAAGGTCTTCATTCTAGTTATGATGATCTACTCAACCTCTTCAAATGATGAAGTTTTGAGTGACCTACATTCGTTCGTTGTCACGTCTTCAAAAGAATAATGGAGCACTTAAGAAGGATAGAACAAGTTTTTTCGATCCACATCGCAATTTAATTGAAATAAAAAATTGTTCAAAAGACCTTCTAATAATGATACTAAAATTCCATTACCAAAATGTCAGAGGACTTCGCACAAAAACTGAAGATGTCCTAATTAATTCTGCCAACATGGACTATGATCTGTACATTTTAACAGAGGCTTGGCTAATTTTATCTATTAATAACCTAGAAATTTTTGATCAATCTTACTCAATATATCGGAAAGATAGATACAACTCCAACTTCCTGGATTCAAATTTTACATCTGCAAAGGGAGGTGGAGTACTTATAGCTGTATTAATATTTCGTCAGACGCTTCTTTAGAAATAATTGGAATTAAGATTCAACTACATAATAAAACTTTATATTTTGTAAATTGTTACATTCCTCCTAATTCCGATATTGAAAAATATAAAGATTTCTGCTTCATAATGGAAAATTTAACATTAAATGCTCTGCAGAATTCTGAAATTTTTGTCTGCGGTGATTTTAATTATCCAAATGGAACCAACACATCGATAATATATATTTCCTTCCCATGAATGTTAATAATGATACAGAAAGCCATTTCATTGATAGTATTAATGCCTGTTACATTCAACAAATTTGAAATGTCAAAAATCATCAAGATAAACAATTAGATCTAATATTTACATCAGATTGGTTCAATTCTTAAATTATTTAATCACCAACATCTTTAGTGAACATGGATATTTATCACCCACCAATCTCTTTCACTTACTGCTTTAACTCATATCAATTAGACATTAGGTTAATTTCTAATACATATAAATTTAATTTTGACAAAACGAATTTTGACCTTTTAAATTTATACCTAAAAGAATTTAACTTCTTTTTACTGTTTGAAAACAAAAATTTGGATTCCATGTTAAAAAACTTTTACAGCAACTTATACTTAGGTTTTGAAATGTTTGTTGCAAGTTCTCTTACTAGGTGTGCTAATCAAAGTCCTCCTTGGTTTACTCCTAACATAAAAAGCCTAAGGGACCGGAAAAATAGAGCATGGCGTAAATACTTAAAAACTAAATCCAATCATGACTATATCGACTTTGTCATTTTGTTTAACCATTTCAAGATAGCGGTAGAAAATAGTGTAGTATATATGGACTTGCTCACAAAATAATTTCCATAACTGTAGATACAACATTACCAAAATAATTTTAAATTAAAATCAAAATTACATAAGATAAAATTGCTGACCTAACATTTTGTGTGGACACACTTTCAATTGCAAACATCTGTTTATTTTGTATCGTACAATAATCAAGTACATTTATTTACATACAATAGACTCAATAAAGAAGAAGATCAAATTACATCTTTGGTTTAGATTTTTAAACGTTATGATTTGTGAATGATTCATTTTTGTATGCAATTATATTTTTGGTAATATTTTGGCTAATTATCACATATAGAAATTATATTGTAGAAAAGTCAATATATTATATTGCATTATTGTCCCAAATAATTTCTGTATAACAAAGCAATAAATTGTTATAATTTATTGACTTTGATAATTTTAGTATTAAGATAATGTAAATTAAAATAGTATAAATAGTAAAACTTTTGAAAATAAAAATCAGAATTATTCTGGATTCAAACCCCAATAGTTTTTCTGAGCAATTAACTTTGCTTGCTTTATTTTATTATTTTATATTTATTTTATCTGAGCAATTAGCTTTGCCTGTTTTATTTCATTTTTATTAATTTAAATTAAAAGGTTTGCCTTAGCCTTAAAATAAGGAAACGACAATTTAGTTTGCCATATTGATCAGCGGTTACTGCGCTGGATAAATATACGGTAAATTGTATGTGTGCCATTAGGAAAGACTTTTAACGGCACGTTAGCCGCATACATAAAATTAGTTAGGGAAAGACATTAAATACATATATATAACATCAAAGTTTATTACAATAGCTATAAATATTATCTGGACCAAACTTCAATTTATATCAAGCGTAATCCAAAATCATTCTGGAAATTTATTAATATAAAACGGAAATGCGACCAATTTACGACACAAGTAACACTTCTTCTAAAATATCTGAGTTTCTCGTAATTACTTTTCAAGAACTTTCTCAAACTCTAGTTGTACAGTAAATACAAACTATTTTCAATATCTCAATTATCCACGTAAACTTTCTTCCAACTTCATCAATCTGGAGAAAAACTTAGTTACACAATATTTGGATATGGATATAATTCTGCACCAGGGCCTGATCTGGTTCCAGATATAATTTTAAGAAATTGTTCTAGCTCTTTGACTATTCCACTATTATTACTTTTTAGAACCTCTTTATCTACTGGTATTTTTCCTGATTTTTGGAAGGAAGCCTATATCAGACTCATTCATAAAAAAGGCGCTAAAAACGAAGTTATTACTATCGACCTATTGCAAAACTGTCGAGTATCCCGAACATTTTTAGAAAAATTATTTTCAACATTATATATTTGGATTGCGTAAAAATTATAGTGCCTAATCAGCATTATTTTGTAAAAAAAGATCAAGCGTAACAAACCTAGTTGAAACAACGTCTTTGTTAATTAATAATATGGAATCTAGAACACTGTCCGATGTTATGTACAGTGATATCAGCAAAGCTTTCGACCAGCTACCTCATTATTTTATCTTATTCAAACTTAAATCTTTGGGATTTCCTACTTATCTTTTGAAATGGATAGAATCTTAGCTTTCACAAAGACATTATAAGGTTCTTTTTAGATGCCATTTCTCCATCATTTGTAGTTAACTTTGGAGTTCCGCAAGGAAGTCGTCTGGGGCTCCACTTTTTATTATGTTAATTAATGATGTGATATCTAAAGTTCTTTATAGTAATGTTCTTATTTACGCGGATGATATAAAAATTTAAAAAAAAATTATATGTGTCGAAGCCGCTTTTCTTCTTCAATTTTATTTAGATAACTTTGCTTACAGGTGTAAAAAATTTTTTTTAAAACTGAATGTTGATAAATGTACCGGCATGTCAATTTCTCGACTGTCTAATCCAATAGCCAAAGATTATTACTTTAAACAATCAAATAATTCCCAAAATAGAATCTATTAGAGATATGGGTGTTTACTTTGATTACAAGCTTAATTTCAAACTATACTACAATTCAATTATTAACAAAGCCAACTCCATGGTAGGTTTCATTAAAAGATGGTCAAACGATTTCAATGATCGAAATTTGGAATATATGCTAGTCAAGTTTGGTCCCCATATTTTAATATACACATCAACAGAATAGAATCGGTTCAAAAGAATTTCTTAAGATTTGCTCTTCATCACTTAAACTGGGATGACCCAAACAACTTACCCCCGTATAAGCATAGACTAAAACTGATCCACTTAAGCTCGCTTGAACGAGGACGTGACATAGAGGATGTCATTTTCCTCACTGATATCTTAAATAAAACCACCGATTCAACGTTCATTTTGAACAAAATTTCCCTAAACAGTATTATTCGAACACGTTCTCCTAAATTATTTATAATACGTTTTCATAGAACTTTGTATGGAAAATTCGAACCTATTAACAGAATATTAACTAAAGGCAATAATTATAAAAATCAGAGCATTGCGTCAAATACTAAAAAAAGAACTTAAAACTCTTATATCTAACTTATAAATACTTATTTACTAAGGCTAACTTGATAACTAACTTAAAAATAATTTAAAATAATAATTGACTATTATACTGAATTAATATTAAAAAGTAAAAATTTTTAAAGCGAAAATGTAATTTGTTCAATTTTGTAAATATATGAATTTCGAATTTTTGTTATTTATGTTATATAATATGTAAATTTTTTTTTTTTTGTACGTTATCTGTATTAAATAAGAAACGAATGAATAAATTATCTGCGCAAAATTTTGAGAACATTGACATCAAAATACAAAATATATTAAGTTTTTTTGATATACTGCAAAATATACTTTTTGGATCCTGTTTTTCGCATCCATCAAAGAATAAATTATAACATTAAGTCTTTTTGTGAAGAACTTTTTCACTACTTGATAAAGTAAAAAAAAAATTGAATTATATTAGGTGATTTTAGTATAAATCTACTTGAAATTAGCAGTCCAATATCAGATTATTTAACACAGTCAGCTATCTATGGATTAGTTTCTATTATAAGTGAGCCAATTCGCCCATCTTCTGGTATTTGTCTAGACTCTAGATCATATATTTATTTGTCTTTCAAATTTTCTTACTGTGTCTTATGAAATCATGAATTTCAAAATAATCGATCATTGTATGTGTGGTATCTTAATAGAGTGTAATTCTCACAAAAAAAGTTCTTATTCTAGTACTAATTTGACTATACCAAAAATTGATTTTAAAAAGTATTTTTACTTTTCGAATTTTGGGAGGTGGTTTATGTAGAAACTAATATTTCAAAAGCTTTTGAAGAATTATTTGAAATTTTAAATGTTTATTTGGAGTTGACCAAAAATAAAGTAAATTTAGAAGGAAAAATACAAAATTAGAACCTTGGATTGATAATAGTTTGGTTAAAAAGATAAACAATAAAAATAAAATTAGGAAAATATGTTACAAGCATCCGAATAAATTGAATTTAAAAAATAATTATAACATCTTAAATAAAAACCTAAAAAAAGAAATTTTTAATTGAAGAAATAATTACTACAAAAATGAATTTCAGAAATACAAAGGTGGTATCAGAAAAGAGTGGGAAGTTGTAAATAACATAACCAATAGAAAATATGTAGTTCATAAAGTAGACAGAATTAAATCAGAAAATAATATTGTCTCAAATGTTTTGCGAGTTGCGAATATTTTTAACAATCATTTAGAACAATCAATATAAAGGGTCTTTCAAATTGAGTTTTCAAAAGTAAATAATTAAAACACATAGAATTTGAATTGAAACTGGCAAAGTTTTTATTTATTTTTGAAGTACGATGTTCGCCATTTATACTCTGAGAATGATATCTTCCATGTGATCACCTCTTGCGTCTCTACAGTACCTGATTCTTTTATCAAAATTTTCGGTTCCATTCTGGCATAGTTGCGGCTCTATCTCACCAATAACTCGAGTAATTTCTGCTTTCAATGCTTCAACGTTTTGAGGATTATCTTTTATTGTAGACCTATTCTTTCACATAACTTCAGAGAAAGAAGTCTAACGGTGTCAAATCGCAGGATCTTGAGAGCCAATTCGCGTCACCGAATCTGGAAATAACACGGTCTGGAAACTTTGTATGCAGTAATTGCAGTGTTTTTCTGGCTGTATGATACGTAGCCCCATCTTGTTGAAACCATATGTCCTCAGTATCAATATTCTCCAGTTTTTGCCATAAAAAAGTTGTGATCATGGTCGTGATATCTATATCTATGTGCTTCGTCCGAAAAGATGATTTTTTTTTTTGAAAAATCGTCGTTTTGTTCTAGTATCCAATTGACATAGTCCCGACGCATGGAATGATCTTGTGGCAGCAACTCTTGTGTCAATTGAACTTTCTAGGCCTTCAACGTCAAATATTTGTGCATAATTCGCCATACAGTTGACTCAGAAAGTCTCAATTGTTATGAACGTCGGGAAATTGACCCACCATCCAGCTGTAATAGTATTACTGAGAGCACCAATATTTTCTTGTGAACAACCGGCACGAGCATACTGATGTCTTTCTCGATCTTGTATTGCACCAGTTTCTTAAAATTTCGGCACAATATTACTAAGTTGTTGCTCAGTTGAACGATTATGTCGACCATAAACATCGCGTAATTTGCGAAATACATTTCTTACAAAACGACCATTTTGATAAAATAATTCAATAATTTCAACACATTGTTGTAATGTATACGACTCCATTTTTATAAATGGCAAACCTTCAACTGTTAAAATGACATATAATATGGGTGTGTTCAATGATTGAAGTGTGTTACACAGGCACCTACTTTTGAAAACTCAATTTGAAAGACCCTATAGCTTATTATGCTCCTGAATGCAAAGCGTGTTTGCAATATGTTTAATGCAATATGTGAATGCAAAATGTTTAATGAATATTGTAATATTAATAATTTTCATGTACATTACCGTCAAGACGTTAAATGATGATCTAATTGTTTTGTTATCGAAGAAGTAGGTTGTTTTAAATATTTATTTTATTTTAACATTAGAATCGCAAATGAATTGGTCGCAGCCCACAATCAATTTGCAGAATTATTGCAGGTCTGTTCTAAGAACATGTTAATTTTTATAATTTATATTATTACTAATATATTAATTTTTATAAATCTAACTATTTTTTTTTAAAACTTTCAAATTTAACCATTTATTTATAAACGAATCTTAAAAATTTTAATATTTCGGGAATTTTTTTAGTATATAAACTAAATAGTAGTAGTTTATATACTAAATAGTATATAAACTACCGAAAACTTTACAAAATTATTTCACTTTTTGTTTACAATGTTTACAACAAGTTACAAGTTTACAACAATGTAAACAAAAAGTTACAATTACAACAAATTACTTCTTCTTCAATAAATCATAATGACAAATGCATGTCAAATATTTATGACAGTGTAAAGGTTGATTATTTTCCAGGGGTTGTCAGTGTAGTGATCACACTACTGTATTTTTTTCCGATTACAATCATAAACCATATTCAACAGTAATTGAATAATTTTATTTTCCTAACTTACAAATACCTAACGTAAACAATTTTACTTATCATGAGTCATACTTAATATCAGTTTAATACCTCAAAAAAAACTTTCAATTTCTTTTTAAATTCTAGAATCTTAGGATTCAGCAAAAAATTAAAATATAAATAAAACAATGACAAGTACGCTTACCATATGCATATATGTAAAAACTGTAAATAGAATATAAAAAGTTATACTAACTTACCGCCTATTGTTATTGCACAATATATGCATTTACATGTTAATATAAATAATTTTGTTTCTTATAAATTACGTCATACTGTGCTGTGAACGTATTTTTGTTAATAAATGTTTTGTATGATAAATTTAAGTAATACATACCTTAACATTACTTAATATTTTTTTTAGCATAAAAGTAAATAAACCATATGTAGAACATATTACTAAGTAAAACTAATTTACATCATATGCAGGAAAGAAAGTACGTTTTAAAAATAAATTTAATTGTTATTGCAAAATGCCATATTGACACTTTCACTATTTTTAATTATTGTAAATTTAAAGTCTTTTGTAAAAATTTTTCTATAAATAACATGGAAATTAAATAAATAAAAAATCAGTTCTAGAATCGATCTAGATTAACAATCAAGATCAGAACAAAAAAAAATTAAAGTATTTTTTTAAAAGAGACTTGGACAGTACTTCCTGTATTGGCTCTAGCTGATAGGAATATAGTTAAGTATTTTGTTTAGACTTTTAGTCTGTAAAATACCAACATTGACTTGGGCAGGACAAAAAGCGTAATATCACAAACATAATGTTATAACTGTAACCACATGTGTTAAAAGCGTACTATCACAAACATAATATTCAAAGTCTGCGAAATAAGTTGAACAATTTGGAAGTATTGGTTCATTCTTATGATTGTAGGATAGATATTATTGTCTCAACTGAGATATGGTTACACCAATGGGAAAAAAACTTTTTTAATTTACCAGGTTATGATTCTTATTTTTCAAATCGAGAAAAGTCGTACGATGGAGTTGCTATCTATATAAATGAAAAAATTGGTAGTACTTTAAGTTTTCAAGAAGAATTCTATAAATCTAACATACTGGTTGTAAAATTATTAGAGCTACAAGTAAATATTGTTGCCGTATATAGGTCTCATGAAACACGTTTTGGCGATTTTGTTAGCAAACTAGAGGAAGTCACCTCGAAGTATAGTAATTCTATAATTTTAGGCGATTTCAACTTAAATCTATTAAACTCTACTAATCGGGATGTTATTCATTACAGAAACACATTATTTGCAAACGGTTTTGTTATCTATAATAAAATCTTACCAAAATTTGCCACGATTTACTAAAATTTCATTACTTGTTCCGAATATTGGACACAAGTCTCTCTGACCACAAAATGTTTTTCATAAGCGTGAACATAAAACTAATACTGTAACGTAATACTAAACAACAAACCTTATTTCAAAACGGTTCTTGATTATGAAAATATAGAAAACGGTTAGTTTTGCTCAAAAATTGATTCCTTCACAAATTTTGACAATCTTCTCAGTTCTTTGACTTTAGTTATAGAGCGAAACAGAAAACAAATTCCACTAAAAACCAAAGCGAAAAAAAGGAATGGATAACAGACGAAATTATAAAAAAAATGAAAACATGTGATTCTCTATTCAAATTTACTAAAAAGTATAAAGATGATCCTCATGTTCAACAGTAATATAACAACTTTAAGAAAGACGTAAATCAACAAATTCGTCAGGCTAAAAAGAAATTTTATTCCGATGAAATCACAATTAACACGGGTAACGCGAAAAAACTGTGGTCCTTATATAAAAAAATAATGTGTAACAAAGATGTTGAAAACTCCAATTTAATTATCAAATCTCTTGAAACGCATAGCAATTACACTCTTAGCAATGAAGTTGATATTGCTGAATATAATATGAATTCGTTCTTTGTAAATGTTAAAAACGAACTTAATATTTAATCGAACCCCATAAATTTAAATTATTTTAATAATTTCACTAGGAATATCTACACAAGTTTCTCATTAGAACCCAAGAATCTTGAAGAAGTCAATACCACAATTAAGATGTTGAAACTCGGAGCTGCTATAGGGTACGATAGCATTTCAACAAAGTTTATCAAAAAATTTTCATTTCGTTTATGTCCTCTACTTGTCAAATTTATAAATATCTCTTTTCAAACTTACACTTTTCCACAATCTCTCAAAACGGCTATTGTTACCCCTATTTATAAGAGTGGAAGTAAATTAAATTGTTCAAATTATCGTCCAATATCTGTACTCAGCGGTTTCTCAAAAATTTGTGAAATAATAGTATTGAAAAAAGCATAAACACTACAGCTGCTTGCCGCAGCCTTACAAACTTTATTTCAAAAAGCATGGATAATGGCAGTTACGTGGCCTGCTTATTTCTTGATCTACAAAAGGCATTTGACTGTGTAGACCATAAAATACTTCTAACAAAATTTTCTAACATGAATTTTGATGAAAACGAAATATAGTTCTTTAAGTCGTTTTTGTTCAATCGTCATGAAAGGGTCCGTATCAATAACACACTAAGTTCAACCATAAAGAAATCATATATATAGAGTATTTACACCGAACAAATTTTTTAAACCATTTCTGCACAAAATATAGAACCCCAAAATTCTGTTTTGTTGCAGATTAACATATTTTGAACAAAAAATTTATACAGAAATAATATTTATTTGCAGCTTATAAAAAAATGAAATGTATTCTTTTCATATTTATACTATTTTATAATTGTAGTGGTATGGTAGTGGTAATATTTTTTTTTATTCGTTTCATTCTTATTTGTTTGTACGTATGTTTATTAGAGTTGAAATTATTAGAATTTGAATGTTTAATAATTTTTGGCTGGCATATATAAAGCGTATTAAATAGCGTATGTGTGTGTTTAGTAAAATTAAAAATGATTTTATTATGCATGTATAAGAACATAACGTATTGAAGTAGGTAAATAAATAAAAAATTAGATAAGTGATAATAAGTGACTTTTATTAAATATTTTGTTTTAATAAATAAACTTAAGGTAATAAGGAAACAAATCAATGTTAAATTACAGATTCACTGAAATAAAAGTTTCTTTTCCTACTTAGAGTAAATATATAGTCATGATATACCTAGTACTAGTAAAAGTAAATAATTTTTAAAACTTTTGCAAAAATTAATAAAAAAATCAAATTTTATTTAACAATTTTCTTTTTAATATTAGTACCTAAATGTTAGAATAGCTAATATTAGAATAGGAATATTATTACAGTACCTAAATAGGGAATCAAAAAACAACAAAAGCACATAAAATTAATTAAAAAAAATGTTTTATTGCTTAAAATTAAAGAATAGAAGGAAAACATAAAAAGGGAAAAAGCCACATGGAAAATTCTAAAATATAGTCTGATAGTATTAATTTTCCAAATGGCATAAAAAACCGTTTTTATTAGTACATTTACAAAAAAATAAAAATTCAAAATTTATGTAAACAAATTTTACAAGAAAATATAAAAAACTATTTACAAAATTATTTACAAAATTATAACTAAGCATAATAAACTACTTTAACATTTACAAAAATTTAACATAAAAACATAATTAATCTTTTTAACAATATATATAGGTATTTAACTTAAATTAATAATATCATGCATTGATTTTTAACAAAATTTTCATGAAAAAAAAAATAAAAATTAAAGTTATTAATCCATTACAAACCAAGAAAAAGTTTAAAAAAATATTTATTCAAAAATTGCAGACCATGTAAGACAAAATTTCTACTATATATATTTAGTTTTGAGATATTTTTGACTATTTTTTTGTCTTCCCCTCTTGGATTCCTTCGCTTTTTGTTCTTCCTCAATTATGAAATTTTCCTTTAACCATTTGGTTTCTT